>JAVQJG010093311.1:0-15282 GCA_036024015.1 Craterocephalus amniculus | reverse complement strand
ATGCAACAGGACACAGACACTAAAGCATAGCCATCGCCAGGTAACACAGTTACTTTCATTCATTTCTCCTCTCTAGTACATTGTCGAACACTCGTTGAGACCAGCAGGGCATTTCAGTGTGGAAAAAAAAGCTCTTTTTTAGGGCGAACTTAGAGCCAACTGCCCAATATTTACCAGTAGCTGTGCTGCTAGCTGCCTGCCCGGCTAAATGCTGGAGCGATCTTGAATGCTCCTTTCTCCATCACTCACATGAATGAGAGGAAAGATGGCAACAGACCCCAGGTTCAAAAAAAGCGAAATTCTCCTTTAAGTCTCCCACAAAAGATGAATGACATACCTTAACGACCTGAACATACAGATAAGGCTGAAGCTTATTACACTGTCAAACTTGGCCCTGGGGCCGTTTTGATACCAGCTTACGGTGCCCATCCCTTGCTGTCTTTTAAGAATCATGAACCTACAAACTTATCTGTTCTAACGTTTTAAATAAAACACAGTTACTATGGTTACATGATGTTTTTAAAACAATTTATTACTTACAAATAATAAAAATTCGGAAATTAAAACATTCTCCTACGGGTTTACATGAAAATATTAATTCCTGAATAAGGTTTACATGGAAATCATGTTTTCTTAATTCCGTTTTAAAGCCAGGGGTTTGGAAGGGTTCTAATTGGTTGGATGGCGGAAGTGACGTGCCATACTTACATACGTCTACCGGAAGTTTAAAACTTCCCTTCTCGCTTTGTTTCTTTTCAGCAACAACATGAGAGAACATCGTAATAAGAACCATTTTTGCTTGATTTGGATTCTAGTCATAAAGCAGCAGCTAGCCGCTAGCATACTACGTCACTTTCATGTGAACAGACTATTTTGGCCCGTTTGCTTCGAATGGAAGCAATATCTATGGCTGTCATGGCGGCAAGACAAGGGAACGAGGATGCGCAGAACGACCAGAATTAACTTAAGGCGGAATTAAGGTTTACATAATAGAGGATAAGAGAGGAATTATCTAAGTTGGATTTAAAAGTGGAATAAACCAGCCACTTTATTCGGAATTAAGTTTAATTCTGAATTAAAGAGGAATTGAAACTCTGATGTATATGCAGCAACTGATTTTCTTTATTATGGATTAAAGTAAAAAAAAAATTATTGTTCACCTGGAAACAGAACTATGATTTACATCCCTTAAAGGTCTCTTGTTGGATGTCCTTCTTTGTCTCCGGTTGGTTCAAGTTTCCACCCTCAGATCCGCTGGCACCAGACATCTGACTCTGTGATTGTGACGGTGAAGCTGATGAACCCAGAGAGTCAACGCTGTGATTTCTACTCAGACAGAGTCATTTACAGGTCTGTTAGAATGTGAAAATCACAGATTTCTCATTCCATCCAGTTTTCACTTTTATACCGAACAAATCTAAATGTTTGTACCTGTTAGCATGACCAGCCTACTTTCTGCCTGAAAGCCTGAAATGGCATCTCCCAAAAAATGAAGAACATTTTTACAACAAAATCTTAGCCTCAAAAGAAACCGTATGATACATATGAGAAACATTGTCCCTTATTTAAATTACTAAAAAGTATCACAATTAACATGTGTTTCCCAAACATGCTCGTTGAGACAATGTGGGTACACTAATCTTAAGATCTTTCGTAGCGGGTGGAGCTGTCCCCGAGCTTGTCCTGAACATGAGTGCTGAAGCAGCGCACAGGTGTAATGCCAGGTGAAAACCCTAAGATAACAATCAGATGTCATTTAGATTCACAAAATAGTGTTCTGCCTCAACAATGCTTAGGCCTACATAATGACACAAGTTTTATGTCATGAAAAAACAATTTTGTGAGCTGAGTGGGGACAGACAAAATAAATACAGTATTTAGCACAAATTTTTGTGTCGTGTTGCCAATACTCGTGATAAGTTGCTCACCTGGTACCAATTAACATTGATTGAAAGGACAGCGTTGCGTGGCTGTAAATGGGTTAAAAGAAAGGGTGTCTCTGAGACAACAATGGAGACAAGGAAAAAAAGGAAAATGGCGTTCCGAGCCAAAGAGGTCACGGATTTGGTGAACGAGGTGGAGGCCAACAGCACTGTCGTCTTCAGCCTGTTTCGGGGTGCCCACACCACCAAAGGAAAGATGCAGGTGTGGGAGGCCATAGGGTCCAAAGTAACAGCTGTGTTAGGCACCTCAAGATCGGATGAAGAGGTCCATAAAAAATGGCAGGATTTCATCAGCACGGCTAAGAGTAAGGGGTCTGCGGCCAGGAGAGACCATACCGGCACGGGCCGCGGGGGGGCTGCTGTCACCACACCCCTCTCAGCGGAGGAGGAGAGGGCCCTGGCCGCACTGGGTACTTCAACGAGGCGCACCTCCTGGGCAGAGGCATCGTGGAGCGACCACTGGGCGGTGGAAGCTGCATTTCCACCACAAATCAAGCGGTGGGCTGTTGTTGCTCTGTTCAAAGCATGTGCTGTGAGTGCAGTAACTGCCGTGCTGCACAACCTGGCAGTGTGTGCTGGCATGGAGCCCGTGGAACCAGAAGAGGGTGGTGAGGATGAAGTCGAGGCAGATGAGAACCATGGCCGCGAACTTGTGGACAGCGATCAGAGGGCTGACCATGATGCACGCCTACAAGTCATTCATGATTTCTTTTTAAAACACATCTGACTGTTCCACCACCCCAACCACTATAAATAAGCAGCCTCCATCACCCCCATCATCCTGAGCCCAATATAACCCCCATGTTCATTCTCCCCTCTGTTTACCCACAGTTTTCACCCAGCATTATAAACCCCCTCCAAATAAAAACCCTTTTCTCACTGCCCTTCACTACATGAAAGGGTCACATTTCTCTCCTCACTATAAAGGCTGCATTCGCAACGACCTCATTTATCTTTTTTCTAACTCACATTAGGTTTACATGTAGCTGCCATTGTCACCGGCGGGTATCGCTATTGTGCTGCTCCAGCCTGCACAACCCACTTTACGAAGGATCATAGCCACGTACGCCGTGTCTGGAGTACTCGTTAATTGAAGACCATTTTTAAGATGATTGTTAACAACAAGAAGCATCGTACGATGTAGTTTACGAGCATTTTGACTCAACGATGTTTTTGGGAAAACACAGCCCAGGTCTTATACAATTAAAGGTGAATTGATAAATATTATAATGACAAGTATGAAGGAACATTACCATATATTATTGGCGCTTAACAAGAGTAACACACAAGAAACATGCAGATTATTAAGTAGCGCAATTCCTGTGGTGGATGAGCAGATGAAGCAGTCCTGCAGCGCTCTATTTAAATCAGAGAAGTGTTACTGGCTCAGATGTCTGCTGACATGGCCTCTCCTGTTATATTCAGTGGCAGAGTGGGCAGTCAGATCTACAGAGCTGACCTGGACCTTCACCAGAACATCACTTCTGAATGTTGTCGCTGGGAGATGAAGTCTAACGAGCCTGTTCTCAAACTGGTCAAAAAGCAGCAAGGCTACTGGGACAGACTCATCAGGACCAAGGTGCTGAACTGAAGGCTTTTTACTGTGATGGATATAAATGATGCAGCTTTATACTTACTTTAGATTTGATTTCTTTCCACAGAATATTTTTGTGAGTTATGACATGGAGCACTTTGAGGATGAGGATGAAGCAGCAAATGGTGAGGTTTCAGAATAAATAAATGTAAATTTTACTGTAAAACAATGAAACATGCTGTACGTCTTCAACTGTGCGTCATGTGGTTTTATCTGCAGGACTGTGGTTTGTAGAGAATACAGGAGAAGATGACCAGTATGTAAACTCGGAGAGCAGCAGCGACAGTGACTGAAGCCCAGAAACGGATGTGAATGTGGATTTAAAGACCTGTACAGGTTCAGGTCATGGCTGTCAGAAACCCAGAGGTCACTTTCAATGATATGTTAAGTTAAGATGTTCAGCTGTTTAAGGTTTTCTTGGTAAAAATCTGAAATATAAAGGGAAACATAATTTGCAAATGTAAATTTTCCGGCACTCTGAAGACTGAGGGAGACAAATACCGAACGGATCATAAAGCAGTCATGGAGAAATATTTCAGCTATATGTTTGATGGTCGCATGATCTTTAATAGAAGCTTTGCTTTGGACAAATTCACAAAAAACCCAGCAGCTCAGTTTCTAGTTAGTTTCTGTTTCCGAATTAAATGCAGAAATCTTTTACAGAACAAATAATTCACTCTGGTTATTAGTTTTTCACAGTTTTGTGGTTTTAGGACACAGAACTAGTATTTATTTGTCACATAGTTGTCAACTGGTCTATCCATTTTTTATCCACTTGTCTGCAAGTTAGTGGTCCACCAGTCCCCATCATCGACATAGTGACAGCAGTACTGCTCTGTTCATTCATAAATTTTATTTTTTTATCATTTATATCACAGATTTGGTTCTAAACTAATTAATTAAACAGCTGGTTTCATTAAACTTAAAAATGACCGAGTTTTCCATCTATCTCTTCATCCATCCATCCATCAGTTCATCCATCCATCCTTCCTTGGTCACATATTACTCTGCAGGATAATTTTGAGGGAGAAGTTGGAGCCTGTAGCTAGTAAGTGATATGTTGGGCACCCTTGGAAAGGTCACCAGCCCATTGCAGTGGATCACTGGTGTTTCCTGCCAACACACTTTTTTCAGATCAGAGCTGTGGTCCTCCAGGACACAACATGGACAACCTGCAGTTTTTCAATTTTAATTGTTATTTTCTAGATCAGTATGAGGAAAATGTTAACATTAAATTGTGAAAATCTTCTTTTTGCTGCTGTGTCTGATTCTGACGTCTAAAGTTTTCTGAGGTTAGGACTTTATCGGTCTGGATCTGACTGAAATTTCTGTCCTGATGCTTTCATGACCTCCCTATTGTTTCTGCTTTAAAACAATATTTAGCTGACTTGAAAAAACCAACATGTTTTTTGTGTAATTACCTTCTAAAATGTGTTTTTCTGAGCCTCATTGTGTTTTCAGTCAGTCAGTCACATCTGTTCAGCTCTGTAAGAATCTCTTATCTCCAGCCTGATGAGTCTTTTTTTATATAGTTTTGCTTTGATTCTGTGTTTTCCTCTGTTAACTTTGTTTTTTATTTGTTTTTTAGTGTTTAAAAAGCCTTAATGTTCTGTTGTTGCTGTTGTTCAGTCATTTCTCATATCTGTGATTGGTTTCATTTTATCTTTAATTAAAGGAGTTCAACAGATTGAGGGAAAATCTGTTGATGATGAACAGAAATAGTCAAACTCGGCATCACATCTGAGTTAATATCTCATTTGGTCTAATTTAGTCTCCTCCTGTTAGTCCATCTCAGCAGTGAAGGGTTAAAAGGTGAAGAAAACAAGGACAGAGATGGAAAGAGAGGAGGTGGTGAGGATGAAGGGTCCGAGTAACTGGGCTCAGGGACAGGACTAACTATAGATCCTCTGATACTGTTGGAATGTGATGTGGGATCTTTGTACCGTGGTTTTCTCGGATCCAGTCAGTTTGGTTTGTTGATGAACATCTCTGACTCTGCTGTGTTTCTGTGGTCTTTTTAGTGGATCAGGATTCAGGAGGCCACAGGAATGTAGGGATGGTGGTTCAATTAACCTGATTATAGATAAACATATTTTACTCAGATATTTTCTGTCTTGCAGGAGTAAAACATTTTCAGTTTAACAACGTAATATGACTCATTGGCTTTTGTTAGAGACCGGTAACCAGAACCAGTGTAGCCTTTTCAGGATAGAGTGCTTCGTCTAAATTCTCGTCTAAAGTTGTGTATTTCCAATTACCTTGCTCAATGTAAAAGTGTTTGAGCTGGTCTTTTCTGCCAGAAATGAGGCTGCTTCTGAATCTGCAGATCAAACAGTGATTTCTAAATTTAGACTTTTTTAACTGGGAGATTTTCCTCATTAAAAACACAGTACCTTGTCATGTCTAAATCACAGCTTGAGTCCAACCTACATGTCCTGTCAGTCGAAGACTCGTTCTTCCCATTTTCTACAATGTAAAACAAACATTGAGATATCAAAATGTGAAATGACTGACACACATCACACACAACTTTAAGCCTTTGTGTTTTTACATTAGGTCCAGAAACATCATAACGCGATGCATTGTTTAAGCCATTTATGGGAAATATTTTAAATTGTAGTTCAATAATGATTTTGGTTTCGCTAATTAGAAATTATTCATTAAGAATTCTAGAAGAGATTTAGTAATAACGGCTCATTTTAGTTGGACATGTGGCTGAAAATCAGTTTTCTATACAGCCACGGAATTTCATTGGTTAAATAGATAAAAGTCTCCTGTAGATGTGTCCCACAACACTAACACCTCACAGCAAGAATCTTCCTGGCTTGACTCAAGCTTTCTCCTACTGTCCAAAAGCATCCGCCTTGGTGCGACAGTGAGGATCCTGTCACTATGCCGCTGACTCATGATGCTCCCTGGCTACTTGTCCTCAGGGATATCCCTTTGGCTGACTGGCCAGCGCGCATGGCTTCCACCCAGGAGGTTGTGGGATCGATCCCCTCCTTTGTCCTGCCACATTGGATTCACTGCTTTCTCTGAGTGAATATGAGTTGTTTTCCGTCTGGTAGTGGCCTGTCCAGGGTATATCCAGAGAGACTTTGGTCTCTGTTATCAGGTAGTGGGTGGACAGGATTTTCTGTCCTAATGCTTTCATGACTTCCTGTTTGTTTCTGCTTTAAAACTGTTTGCTTTTGGTCCATATTTAGCTGACTGGAAACAAGTGACATGTTTTCTCTGTAATTACCTTGTTTCCTTCCCACACACAACTCTTCACTGCTAAAATGGAGGTAGAGGAGGTGTTCACCAGTCCATATACAGGTACTACTCTGAAAATTACAATATGCTGGAAAAGTTGTTTTTTTCAGGCAATTCAACATAAAACGTAAAGCCAGTAACTTTCACAGGCTTGGCAATTTTTGTAATTAAATTCCATTTTTAAGTTAGTTTTTTAGTTTGAGGTTTTCTGAAGCTGCAAATCCTAATCAGCAAAATCTAAACAAAAGCTGAAATATATTGATTTGCAAACTTTTTGTGTATATTTGTACATTCAATCTTTGAAGTTAAGTTACAGGTATTACTCAGAAAATTAGAATATCCTGAATAAGTGCATGCATTTCTGTAACTTCACAGATAAAATGTACACCTATACACAAATAGTATGCAAATCAATATATTTCAGCTTTTATTTGTTTATTTTGCTGATTAGGATTTGCAGCTTCAGAAAACCTTGAATTAAAAAGCTCAGAAAATTAGAATATTGGTTGATATCAAAAAATGGAATTTAAATGCAAAAATTTCAGATCTCTGAAAGTAAACTCTTGCATTGTACGTAGTATATAAAATGCATTGGTTTCACTTTTTATGTTGAATTGTCTGAATAAAAAGACTTCCAGCATATATATTCCAAGTAGTACCTGTAGATAGTCATTCATTGACATTAAACTGGCCACGTTTATTTTAACTCTTAACATCTGAACCAAGACCTAATGGACAGAAAATTCTCTTTTTAAGTCTTCATTTGGTCCTTTAATAAATAAGTGAAATCTAAAAATAACCAGCAAACATACTTTCTATTAGTGTTTGACATGTCAAAACTGTCAAAGTTTGTATCTGACTGCATACAACAGATTTTGGAGCAAAGTTTTACGATAAAGCAGGGGTCAAAATTTGGTCATTGAGGTCGACTGCTATGCAGGTTTTAGATGTTTCCTGCTGCAGCACACCTGAATCAGGTTGATGAGTCAACATGTTTGGGCAGAACTTGACAACAAACTGTTGTGTATAGCAAATTAACGGGAATCGGGTGAGTCCGGTAAGGGAGACAAAAAAGAAAAACTGCAGGAGGATCCTGAAGAACCTAAGCTACACAAGGGTTAAAGGGTTATGACAAATATTTTGTTTATGAAGGGAGTATGAAAGACTGTATCGCTTGTGGATTATCTCCGGATCATCTTTGTTCACATTGACATCTATGTCGATGAGAGAGTTCTGTTGATGCTGAAGATAAACTACACATCAGCTGACCTACAGGTTTACTGAGGAAAACCCAATAGTTAATTTTTACAAGGTTTTTCAGTGTAGAAAAGGGTGTAATAGTTTAATGAACAGCTGATACGTTGAGATAAATGTTTTATGTAAATATTTTCACACCTGGAGATTGTTTTCATTTGCTTGTTTTGTTATTGTATTCTTAACACTTCTTTAAATCCAATAAAATAGTACATTCAATGTTTGTTTGTTTTATTATTCGCAATGGTCATTCTAGGTGGCAGGATTTATTCTTAAATGTGACTAAAGTTTATTCACACTCCTTTACTTGTAAAATTCTCCTTCAACACACTACAGCGAATATTTGCTGAATGTCATCAGACCATTTCCAGTGGTGACTGGATGGACTCAGGTCAGGGAGAAAGATGTGGACCAGAGCTGCATTATAAACAATTGCTGATACTTCCCACAGTGCTCCCTGACATCATCATGGAGATGAAATCGTAACAAACCTGCTGAAAGACAGCTGTCTACCTGGATGACAGACCTGGAGATGGAGGACAATCAGAGAGAAGAGACCAAAGGTAACACTGATGGAGACTGTTGACAGAAAAAAGACCAGAAGAAATGGTGAAGACTACCCAAACATCTGGGAAAAGGTCCTCTGGTTAGAGAAGACTACTGTAAACCTAAAGAAAGCCAACTGTAAAGCATTATGGTAGCAGCCTCATGATGCAGGGAGGTTTCCATCAGCATGAGGACTAGTCAGAACTGTGGGAATGACGGACTTAAAGAAATCTGGAGGAAAAATCAGTTTAATTAGAGACTGGGATAAAGGCTCACCCTTCTGCAGGACAATTTCCTTCATCCTGAAGAGGAAACACTGACTGGATATGTGTTGAAATGACAGAGTCAAAGTCCAGACCTCAGTCCACCTGTGGCTGGATGTAGACCGATAAAAAAACAAAAACATCAGAATGTGGAGGTGGACATGTTTGAACTGGGAGAACAAATTTAAATGCCAGAGTCTGCGTGAGAGGCATTCCCAAACAGACAGACGATGAAACTGAAGAAGAGGATAAAAATACAAAGAAGTCAGATTTGGGATGAAAAATACACACCCAGCTATTTTTTTCCATTTTTCCATTCTGTTTTGTGGTCATTTATTCCATGTACTCTACTATAAACGAAATGTAGGAAATGGGGGAAATATAAGATCATACCTCTAATGAAAACCGTTTTGGTTTTATATAAATAATTTGCTGAAATTACTGAATTACTAAATAAACTACTAAATTACTGAATAATTATATAGATCACACATATTTAAACGGGTGTTTTTGTCTTAGATTCATTCAGTCTTTGTTGTTTTTTTATTTTTTTAATCTGCTGTCTTCACATATCATCTGTTGAATCCATCTCCTTTTCCTTGAGTCCTTAGGTCTATATTGTCTGAACTTTAAACTTTTTGTACTGAGTAATTTTGATATTCACAGTATATTTTAATATAAACATTGGAAAGTAGCTGACTGCAAACAGGTAACTATATGTTTACTTTGTACTAGCTGAAGGCATCAGATTTTTACTTTTTAACTTTTTTTTCTTTGAATTATAATATAAGCAACATTTCATATGCTGGTATAATGCTACATTGTTTAAAATTAAGAATAAAATGGCTGGATACACTGCAAACCTGCTTGCCTTATATGTGTGGAAAATTATAAACAGCAGGTTTTCCTCGTTTAACAGCCCATGTGAATCTCAACTTTCTTTTCATTTATCATTTACTGACAGACTCAATCTAACCTTTTATGTTACTTATTAGCATTATATAAAATACATACAGAACAACTTTATGTTTGTGTATAAATAGCTGATAGACAAACATTTCCACTGATCCAGTGTGATGGTGGGGCTGGATGCACTTTCCATTTCTGACCAGTAGGGGGTAGCAGAAATCAGACTATCCTAGAGTCCTGATATGAAACTCAGGAAATCAAACTACGTCCTACTCCGATTACTTCTGCGTTTTTACAGTTAGGAAACCTCGACTTAGACTGAACAGACGTTCACCTTGACAATATTTTAATAGTTTATTTTAGGCCTTTATCAACCAGAGTCTGGGTCTGAGGTCGTCTGCAGGTTCTGTGGCCCGATGACCGCATCTCCTGACAGGCTTCTGTAGGTTTCCGCCATGTCAAAGCCTGGATGAACGGAGGGACTTTACAATATCAGGTAAATACACATCTTTAACAACCCATTAGCTCTCTTTGTTGAGCTTCATGTTTTCATTATTAGAGGCTATGCTAACAGGCTAAAAGCAAGCAGAGCTAGTACTAGCTAAGGGGGAGTGTTTGCTATGATAATGTCGTTCTCTTCAGCTAGCTGCTTTACTGGAAATGTTCAGCTACTCATTTTGTCGTGGGCTGAGTCATGTTAGCCTCTAAATCTACAGCAGACCTAATGTTTTTTGACATAGTTGTGGAGCTCCTTGTCTGTTCCCACCTGTCATGTTAGCTGCCACCAGCGTTACAGTCAGTGCCACACAGTAACTACTGATGTGAAATTAAATGTGAGACAAATCTAAAAACCACACGATTAACATAATTTCTACTAAATTAACCCATCAGGGTGATAGTTTCTACTTAACGTGCGTTTGTCCTTCACTGAACTGGGGTTTGTATTGAACAGCTGTTTGTCATTGATTTTTATCTGAAAAACGTTTCCGGAAGTGTCCTTTGTCTTTGTCTTCGTTGGACGTTTTCTTGTTTTGAGTAAAAATCTTCAGTGGATTCAACACTGAAGTTCTGCAGAGGTTGTTTGTTTTTATGATGGAGACCCACATGTGACCCGGTGGAGTTAATTAGCCTTTAAAAGATGTAGTGGGTTGATGTGCTGACCATAGGAACAAAATATATACAGTCACCGTTCACTTTATCAGGTTCACCTTGCTCGTACCCCGGTCGGACCCCCCTTTCAAAACGGCCTATTATTTTAGTGTAATAGAGGCAACAAGCTGATGGAAACTTTCCTCAGATGTTTTACTCCATATTGACATGATAACATCACACAGTATCATCCATGATGAGACCCGCCGGTCCCACCACATCCCAAAGCTGCTCTATTGGAGTGAGATCTGGTGACCGTGGAGGCCATTGGAGTACAGAGAGCTCATTGTCATGTTGGAGAAGATCTGTATTATCCTTCAGGAAGTAGCCATCTGAAGATGCTGCCTGTGCTATAAAGGGATGGACATGGATATTTTATTTTCCTGACCATTCTCTGTAAACACTAGAGATGGTTGTGTGTAAAAATCCCAGTAGATCAGCAGTTTCTGGAATAGGCAGACCAACAACCATGCCATGTTCAAAGACAGAAAGATCCCCTTTTCTTCCTCAGTCTCAGTTCAAACTTCACCAAGTCATCTTGCATGTGTCTACATGACTACATGCATTGTTGCTGCCATGTGATTGGCTGATGAGAGGTATTCTAGGTGGACTTGATGAAGTGGACAGGAAGTGAATACTGATCATTTAAAAATCTTTTTTGTTTGTTGTTGAGTGGAAAGTTTCTCCTTTCATGGATGAGAATGCGAATACCATTTATCAAGCAAAACAAGGTTTTAGATCAGTCTCCTTTCGGAACAAACCTTTTTAATGATTACTGAAATAATGACATTGTAACTGGCTGATTATGTTATTATAACATTAACGTCAGATGCAACGACTTCAGTTTCTTCTCCTGACGCATGGAGCTCAAAGCATGTTGCTGCTGATAAAGGGAAATGTTTAGCAATGATTAACAAAGGCCAAAGCCAACACAGCTGAAGATGTAAAGACCTATGTTGAACTCTGTAACTTCATTAGTGTTTGCTGCCTCATCAAAACTGAAACTTAACAGTCTTATAGCACAGTGGTTACTATTTCTTTGCTAACTGCATTATGGTGGTTTGCTGCACACGTACTGGACTCTCATGGAGACGTTGGGACACCCTTTTAAAGCTAGTGTGTTCTAAATGTAATTTTGATATTTTTTCCCGCAAATTTTAGTATTTCTGCTTTTGTCCACTAGATACACACATAAAAGTAGGATTAACAAAATACATCAAAGCCTTAAACAACAAAAGAAAAAAAACAACAATTCACTGAGCTGAGCAACCCATTTTTTCTTTTTTTCACAAATGTTTGTAAAAGTAGTCTGCATGTGTAGGTGCTTGATTTTATACACCTGTGAAGTGATTGGAATACCCGATTCTGATTATTTGGGTGGGCAAGCGAATACATTTGGCAATATAGTGTATATCCAGAATTCACTCCTGTAAAGATCTGTCTGGTTTAAATGAAGCATCTCCATTCATAACCCATCAATAGTGTCTTTAGTCTTTTGTTTTACATCCAGTCCTTTTTTAGTTGTTATCAAAGTTAAGTTCTTTCATAAATGTGATAAAAGGTTTCCATATTTTTTTAAATAAGTGCTTGTTCCTATTGAGTAAGTACGCCACATCCTCCATGGGAAAGACCTGACCAAGCTTTATTACGTGATCATGTGTTTTGTCTCCACAGCAAGGCTTTGATAATTTTAGATTTTAGTAGACACATTTCCAACAAAAGTTTTTCAAATTTATTATATACATTTGCAGGGTACAGTCCAAAAATAAGAAAACAGATATTTAGTGGAATATCCTTTTAAATCGGTATTTTCATTGTTTTCTATTAGTTGCTCCCAGTACTGTCTAATCCTCCTGCATTCTTCTCTCCACATCTGGTATATTAGACTTATATCTATGAAATTTTGTTGGTGTTATATAGACATTTATAAGCCTTGGCAGACAGTTTAAAGTTTATCTTTGCCTTGGAGCATGCTAATTGTCACTCCTCTTCAGAGAGGTCAATATTCAGATCTTACCGCCAGGCATTTAATCTAGATGTGGAATTTCCTGTTGAGGATGATAATAATAGTCAGATGTGTACATTACTGGTCCTCCAGAGCTACTACCCTCCGATTTCTAGATGTAATCCCTCTCTAGCACACCTGAAGCATATCAATGTCTTGTTAGCAGGCCTGCAGGGCTGAATGGCTGCATGTGAGTTGATTCAGCCATTTGTGTTAGCCCTGTTGGAGAAGGAAGACATCTAAAAGTTGCAGGGTAGTAACTCTTGACAACCAGTTATGTGTGGTTGATCCTTTGCAGGTATTACATGTTAAAAGTTTTTCTAAGGTAGGTGGGTTCAGTTAATTTCTAATTTTGTTTTATTCTAGTAAACGTCCTGAGTTGCAAGTATTTTAAAAAGTTGGTTATTGTGAAATCGTAAAATGGTTAATTTTTTTCTAATTACATTAATGTGTCAGAATTCTCCTGATACAGTTTTTGATTTTTTTAATCCATTGCTTAAATCTGTCTTGTTCCCCACATTGTGGTAAACTGAGACAGGCAGATTGGTTCCCCAATATTTTTTTGTGTCAAATCATACTCAAAATATATTTTGTAACTACAGGATTTGTATTATTCTTAATCAAATTTGTCAAAGTCTAGAAAGTTTATTATGGCGGAACGAAGAAAGAAGGTGAAAACTGTGTCTGTGGAGGCGAGAAAGAGACACTGTTTAATTTTAAACTGTCATGTGGCCTGTGGGTGGTTAGAGGTGTTGCCCCCTGAGTGGCCAAAAGTTACACGGTATCCCTAGATCATAGCTGGCTGCTTCAATTTGGTTTATATTTGATGTTAGTTGTAATCCTAAATATGAGAGCTGCTGGCAATTTTGGAATGTTATCCCATGTCCTCAACAGTAAAATGAAGGATTTTGAATTGTTAAAGACTCCCTATATCCGACTCATTTCATCCCGACCAAACTGCCACTGCAACAATTTCTGTCTGAGAGGCATCAGCAACGGCTTTTCCCTCACTGTCCCTGACTGTAGATAACTGAAGTGTGAGACTGCAGCCCTGCAGCAACAAAACATAATGGGAGCAGGTTGACCGCCAAATTTCATGTCATATATAGTTGACAATATTAGCGGCTAATTCAGCATTCATCTTGCATCCTACCTATACTGTGAGCCCCTCAGACAATAAAAAACTGTTGTTGGCTGTGTCTCATATGGAAGTCCACGCGCCTCTAAGTGCGCGTACTTCGTCGTCCACAGAGTTCCCTGTGTAGTCTGCACTCTCTGAAGCAGCCTCCTGGCACGGTAAACAGCTGAAATGAGACAACCTCGCTGAAGACATTTTCCCATGAGCCCAAGTCCCGTTACCTAGCAACTACAATTATTATTATTATTATTACATTATCATACAATATGGCTATATTCTATGAGATCATATTGCAATTGTGACTGTAATAATTATATGAATAGTAAGCTTCCTGTTATTTCAATGTACTGTAATATTAGTTTCAATGTATTTATTTAAAAGGGATTTTGCACATTCTTGAACATGAAATGTAAATATGCCAGATTTAGCCAGGGGCTAATTTCCATCTGTTGTCCCTGGCAGTTCTGAAAAAAGATAAAAATAGAAACACATCAGTAATGAGTTAATACTAAAATCATCCACACAATTTGGCAGAAACATATAGAACAGACAAAAAAACAAAAACAAAAAATGAAAAAGTAATGGAAATAAAAACATTTAATAAATAAATAAAGTGACAATTATCATCACATCTTGGCATCTAAGACATAAAATATTTATTTGTGAAAACATGACTGATTCCAATCCGTCAAGGTAGACATGAGGGATAATTACTAAATGACATTTCACATCATGAATTACAAGGTTTTGCCTCTCATAGGACACTTTGGTGAACGTTCAGGACAAAAAGGCAAAATAATTTTTAATTAACTTTTAACAACACATTGACGGAGGTCCTCACTGAGCTCAGTTGAAAATGACCAGAACACTTTTATTCTGTTTATACTACTCAGCAAAAATGCAATTTCTAATAATTATTTAACATTTGGCCAACAAAAAGGTATTTAGTCCTTTGAAACATCTTGCTGTCAATTAATAGAAAATTTTGTTTGGGATATTGGCTCAGGAAACCTGGGGTATGAACATGTCATTTTTTTGAAAAGCCTTTAATAAAATACCCCTGAAATTGAATATTTCTTTAATAGTGTGTTGTAATTATTCTTTCACTTGCTGGTCACATGTAACTTACAAACAAACTTGAAAAAAAGCATTCATTCAATCAGAGAAATAAAAAACCACAAAATTTAACAGGGTTATGAATAATTTTGAGGACGACTGTATATCTC
>JAVQJG010093265.1:0-10064 GCA_036024015.1 Craterocephalus amniculus | reverse complement strand
TTTACTTCATTCTTTTTAATTCCATCCTAATTCACTCTACTAGAACATTTAACTTTTCTGCACCATTCTGTTACATGCCAGCAGCTGGATATCAACGAACTGGTTGTTTGGAACAGAGCCTGTGGCGGATTCAGCAAAGAAACCCCAAGAGATTATTGGAGGAGAGAATAAAGAAAGGAGAACAGAAACATGAATAAGACAAGAGCTGACACTGTGTGATTTTTACTGGCTGCAGAGAGCTCAGTGAAGAGACAGGATGCAAGATCGATGCTGAATTAGACATCTCTACAGGGCATCTCTGTAAGAACATCTAAGTTCAGTGGTGGGGCTTAGTCATGGCACTACTGTTGTGCAGTTACAGTTACATTTAGTTAATACTTTCATGAACAGATAGAATGTGGTTCATAAACACTTATGACAGATGACAATAAGGAGACAAATGAATAGTTGGTTAAACCCCCCAAATTAAAAAAAAGTGTTTTAACAACAGAATATGTTCGTAAATAAAACGTTCCCTTACAAGTAGAGAAGGGTACAGCAAATGTTCGATTAGTAGTGCATTGTGAATGTTTGTGTGAATAAATAAAAACCTACGCTAGCCTACTGTGGACCAATGAGTGGTCAGGTCGAAACTCCATTTACTCTAGTATTCCTGGGTAAAACACTAAGTTGCTTTAGCAGGAGGTGAGCATCTTGGAAGGCTGAACTGAAGCCATATGTAATGGAAAAAA
Source organism: Craterocephalus amniculus (assembly GCA_036024015.1). Classification (NCBI taxonomy): domain Eukaryota; kingdom Metazoa; phylum Chordata; class Actinopteri; order Atheriniformes; family Atherinidae; genus Craterocephalus; species Craterocephalus amniculus. The sequence goes on along the minus strand of JAVQJG010093265.1, from coordinate 9,333 downwards.
ATATACCCATCAGTATAAATGGTTGCAGGGCCTGGAGAAAACTCAACTTTCTTTTCACTTCCTTTTAATATTGGATGATATTCAGAATAACAGTTCTGAGTCTTTACAGGGGGCAGGGAAGACAGGAGACACTATAGTGATGCTTAAATTTTTTTTAAGTTGTCTGTCATCAGAAAATGAAGCACTACAGAAGATTATTTATGCAGATGTAGCCCTGTAACACGCATCCACGCCACAGTAACCTCTAAATTCTCTATCCAGGTTTCTCTTGCTTTGAACCTCGCCCTCATCTTCTCCACTTATGACAAAAACAGAAAAAAACGGGATTAAAACCTCCAAACTCAAGCTGATTCCCTTAATGACACCCCATTGCGCTTTAAAATGATGTGTGAAATAATTTGGCTGCTCAGGAGGCATCCGTCCAAACGTCATGGCCCGAGCGGTTCTGTCCAATCAAGAATCTCCGAGGGGGGTCAGAAACCGATGAGCACACAGTTGTTAACCTGAATGATCACGACTAAATTACCAGTGGGGGGCTTTTTTTAGGAGGAGGAGGTGCAAATATGAAGGTCGTGAATCCGTGATTCAACTTGGGTGACCGGCTGTGAGTGTGCACTGAGATCTCCTCCTGCCTGGACTGACTGCCAACAGGCTGCGTGTCTCCTCAGATGCTGAGGGAGGAGGGTGTGTGTGTGTCTGTGTGTTGGAGAGGGAGAAAAAAAATAATTCAGCACTGGAGCTGTCCGCCGCTGTCTTGGAGGAGACTGTCCCTGCCAAAAGCGAGGGAGCCGCGACCGACAGTAGCCTAATTTTTCCCTGTGAGACGGAAGGCAGGGGGAGAATAAACTGCTTTTGCCATTCATCTTCGCCGCGGGGGCTACCAAAGGCGAACATACTTCATTCTCGCCAAGTCTTGCCATGCTGGACGGCCGGGATTGAGATAGGAAGGATAAAGTCTCCAGTTAAGTCGCGCCGAGCAGCAGTCTACCCTTTACGGTGAGTTGACACAGACACCGCTGGTTTCAGCCTTCTGATCTTGAAAACATTACATAACAGAGTGGGAACTGCCAGGCGGGACGGATTGCTGCCCTAGCCGCAGTTTTATGTTGCTTTCACGGACAGTGACGGAACTAGGTGGATTTGCAAGGGCAGCCTCCTTACAGATGCGCGCAGGGGAAGAATATTTAGGTCAGCGTGCATATATGGGTGTGGATGCACGATTGCTATCAGATGAGTTCTCGCTTTGCTTGCTTCTTGTATCCCTTTATTTTCATTTCACACGGGGGGAATTACAAACTAGTTTTAATTATCAGTCCCCTGTTAATGCACCACAGGTTTCTCGTAGCCAAAGATTTATGCATGATTTTAAATCGGCATACTTTTTCCTGTTCTGTCGACTTTTATTCCAATTTAGTTCCACAGCGAAAAGCAGCTGTCCGTAAAGCCCTTTGTTGCTATCTTCTGGCCCCTGCGGTCCCACAAACACGCCAAATTTGTTGTTAACCTTGGAGTGAGTCCTGCCCCTCAGTCTGTGACAGATCCCTGCTGCCTGCTCTGTGCTCATTGTAAAACTCTCTCAGAGCGTTTGGCTGGCACAGAGTCCCTGCTTAGCAGCGCATGAATGCCAACATGATGTCTCTAGTCTAACGATGCATTGAGATTTAAATTCCTCCTCCATTCAGCTGCTTTTTTTCGCAAGCTGAATTTCAGACCCTCGTATGTATTTGCTGAGCCCTGTGCATGCTCTGTTTTTGTGAGCCTTGTAGAGGACTCGGAGAACAGGCAATGCAATGCAACAGGGTTGGTTTTGTTTCATAGACTTAAGTACATTTCCTTTAGGAGCAATAGCCATTACAGGAGAAGAGCAAGGAGCTTTTTTCTTTTAAGTTGATGAATGCATCTGTGTGTCTCCACGTACATACATCTGTGTGTTTTTGATGTTTGATGTTTTAGTTAATGATTCAACTTGCTGGGATCCGGATGAACTCGTTAGTGTAATTAGTTCCAGGTCTTTGCTTCCCTGGTCTGTGGGTGACATCCCCAGCTAAAGGCGGACTCATTCCCATGAAAAAAGCATGCTTTGTGGACTTTCCATTCAAACTACCCCCCTTTCCTCCCCTGAAACAAGGAATGAAAAGGAGGACTGGTTGGGATTCAAATCACCACATACCAGTGACAACCAGCTTTGGGAAGGGAATCATACAGTCAGAGAAACACACACACACACACACACACACTCCCCCGCAATGAGAGAAAGCCATGTAGCCATGTACAGCTTAGCATCCTCTTTATCCTGTTTGTATAAAAAATATATGTAATACTATGTCAGATGGATTTATTCATTACATACAAAAATGTTTGATACGGAATTCAGTGAATGATGATAAAGAAATTATTTATATTTTTTTATACAGTACATGCCTATCACCCAAAAGCGCTTGGAATTCTTGAATGAGGCAGGTACAGAAGCAAAAACTGAAAATCAAGATGAAAAAACCAAAAGGTTGAGAAAATATACCAACTAATGAAAGAGATCTTGTTACTCTTAAGTACAGGTCACTTCCTGAAAGTGTTGAGCAAGAAATATTATATAACCATAAGATCTTGCTAACTTTTGAACATAAATTTTTCTCATATTATCACACTGATCAGTCTCTACAATACATCCAAAAGGTCTTTCCAGATATGTGAAATTCTCAAAAAACAAACAAAACAAACAAAGAAAAAACTACTGGAAAACAAATGAGGCTTTTTGTTCATGCTATCTTGCGTGTGTCATGTATTTCATTGAAAGATGCCACATGTTTTGCATCTTTTGCAGAAGTACTGCATTTTCATGAATATATGTCATGATATTTTTCCAAGCCTTAGCAGGTTTAAGTCCCAACTCTAAGCTATGCATTTAAAAAAAAACAGAATCTAACCAACAATAAACTGAGCAAAGAAACGCCTCTGACATCTCTAAATGCAAAATGCTTGTTAATTGGACAGCTCCTTTTGTGATAGTTTCGCCAAATGCATTAAGACTGCATTGCATTATATCGTATTACATGACAGGTTCCTAACTTTAAAAAAAATGTTTTGGTAGCAGACTCAAGTTGCTCTTTCTGTCCTTGCTTAGACGATGACATTTTCCTTAGTTTATGAAAATTCCAGCCCAAAACCATCGCTGTGATGACAGTGGAACAATAGAGGACTGAATACTAATAAAGACCTTAAGGTGCCCTGTCGTCCTCTGCTTACAGGAGCAGCAGATTCCAATTAAAACTACTTTATATTCGAGCATAACAAACTCTTCTCTCGCCATTATCACAACTTAAGAAGGAAATAGAACATTCCATAAATCTATTATCAGAAAGCCAGCACTGTGAGATAGGGTTTTCCCCGACATGATTTGGTAAAGCAACGCTGATTAGTAAAATCTGGACAGATTAGAAAATAAATCACTCACAGGAACAGAAATAATCATCAGGATTTGAAGAGTACTTTGGTGTCACCTCCCCCTTAAATTATCAGTGTTTATATCAATACGCCTCTAGAGAGCTTCATCAGCTGAAAGCTAGCCTGCTGACATTAATCAAGAGCGTAAATGCACATTGAACCTGAACTCTTGCCTCGACTCATCTGGGAAGGAGCTCAAAAAAAAAAAAAAAAAAATCAGCAAAAACAGTAAACACGCTCCCCCAAGAGTTTGTGTTTCACTTGGGAATACGAATGAAAAGAAAAAAAAGTCACATAGGATGTAATAATGAGCGAATTGATGATTGTTTTATTTTTTTGCAGTGCTTCTTGACTAACATTTCCTCAGCGTCAGCTTCCGCCCCAAGGAACAGCCCAGTTTTCCCTCCTTCAATCCAGATCTTTTTTTATCCGGGGGCATTTAAATCATTCAGAGGGGTCTAGGAGGGAAAGCAGAGCAACAGAGGCAGCTGCTTCTGCAGGAGCCTAGTGATCTCAGAGCCTGAGGGAGTTTTATCCTGCCTCCTCTGCTTGGATTGCCCATCAAATGTAATATGGAGGGTAAATCTGGGTGACTGCTGAGCTTTGGTGGAATCATTTTAATACAGTCGCCGCATGAAGGGGGAATCCGGGGGGAAAAAAATCACTGCAACAACAAACTATGATATGGCAAAGACACAAGTGAATGAATAGATTAAATAAGCAGCAGGATTCAGCAAAAATATCTTAACGTTTTATATCCATGGTCATCATAGAAAGAAATGGAAATAGAAATAAATCAGAAAAAGTTTTCTTCCATCAATCATTTTACGATGATGTATTCTATATTAAATATAGAAGGGATCATTCCTAAATAATGATTCATCAATGCTTTACTTGGTCTTAGAAGTGTTTACTTTGTTTAGTGAAAGCTTGCCATTTAAAGACCATGATTCTTTTAGACTTGTTTTGGTTGACTTCAGCACTTTTGCACAAGCAGGATGCCGCCAATTTCTCCAACTGACCCGGTTTAATATTGCTCTATCTCTCTACCTGTCCCTTTCTGTAGATGCAGAAGGTTTTAACCCCATATTTTATTTTATTTTTTACAAATCTTTCAAAGATTCTTTGTCAGGTTCACACCGGGACTCTGGGCGTGTCATTTTATTATTTCAGCAACATTAGCTCGGAGGAAGTGATTTATAGCTTTTACAGTGTGACAAAGGGTGTGTCTCTATTCACCCAAACTCATGAAATTGTTCTACATTTTTTATATCTCCCTCTTTCAGAGGCAGGATGAGTGTTTGGTTTAAAGTACGCAGAATGAATGAGCTTTAATTGTAAACATTGCGTCGAGAGCGGAGGAGGGGGAGCACCTTGGCACAAAGAGAATCTGGAAACAAGCAGCTATTGTCTCATTAGTAAAGCTTTTTTTTAAAAATGTCTATTTTCAAATAGTGTTGAGATAATGAACCTTTGTCACATTTCTAAAGACAACTTCCAATGTTGCTCCCAGAGGTTGAGCCACCAGAATGCAGCTGATGAGCTCTGATCTTGAAAATTTTCCTCATAAACGGTCAGTCTAAAACTTGAAGTGTTGAATAGAAGCTTGTAGGGATGCCAGTGTGTGAGGAAATTTTCATCAGAGGGTGTGCATGCAGCACTCTGTGGATAATCACTGTGGCAGTTTGTGTAGCATATGTGGGTTTGGAGATGCATTTATGCACTGAAATGTGGTTCTTCACGTAGAAACTATAGGAACAAGTGTGTTGCCATGGAGGGGCCAGATTTGTCCATGTGAGCACTCCTAAGTGAGAATAATCACCCCTTTAAAGCCTTTCCACACCAAGTCTGTTTCATGTCAAAACATAGCCCCAATGTTAGGTTATGTCAGTGACAGTGACTTAAATCATTCAGGCAAGTTGTTGGAATTTTTTGCATTTCTATATCCATCCGATTTTGTCTGAGAGTTGTCGAGCCACCCAGAGGTTCAGTACGAATGAAAGTAAATCCAAAATGGCATCTGACAAACTGAGTCACTTCAGCTCAGCACAAAACACTTCATGACGACCACATGTAAAGAATACAGATGTGGATTTAAATGGTATATTAATATGGCAGATTATTATGGGATGATTTGGAACTGGGAATATTGAAGGTTATTAACCACAAGACATTAAACAGTAGTTTTTTTGTTGATGGAGGCCAGCTAACAATGTGAATGAAGTAAATCGTAAGCCATCAGAGGAAGACATGGAAATAAGCTAGTTGGTCATTTTATCAGGTAGCCTACAGCTGTTTCATGCAGAAGCAGCTGTATGTTTAGGCTTGTAGACACAGACAAGATAAAAATAAAAAATGGGAATTTGAGGAACTTTATGCAAGACTTTGTTGTCCGTGCCAGATAAGCTGGTTGCGGTATTTCAGAAACTGCTGATTTTCACACACAACATCTCTAGTGTTTACAGAGAATGGTCTGAAACAGAGAAAATATCCAGTGAGCAGCATTTTCTGGTCCAAACTGTCTTTTTGATATCAGAAGTCAGAGAAATGGCAGACTGGTGATCGTATAGCAACATTAACACCACTGGTTGCGACCAATGTAATTTCTAAATGAACAACATGTCCAACTTTGAAGCAGACGGGCTACAGCAGCAGAAGACCCCACCGGATGCCTCTCCTCCCAGCTAAGAACTGGAAACAGATTAAAATTCATATAAGCTCACTAAGATTGAACAACAGAAGATTGTAAACTGGCCTGGTGAATCTCATCAGCTGCAACATTCAGATGGTGGGGTCAGAAGCAACATGAAAAACTGACCCACCTATCAGTGGCCCGTGGTGTAATACTGAATATTTTCTTGGCACACATTTGGCCCTCTTATACCAGCTGAGCTTTGTAGTCTACCTGAGAATCCTAGCTGAGCATGCCTATCCCTTTTTAACCACCCTTTCCCCATCTTCAACGACTTCTAACACCATATCACAAAGCTGAAGTCATCTCCAATTGGTTTCTCTAACATAATAAGTTATCTGTACTCTAATGGCCTCCAGTCACTAGATCTTAATCCAATAAAGCACTGTTGGGATGTGGTGGAACGGGAGAGTCTCATCATTGCATGTGCAGCTGACAAATCTTCAGCAACCATTAGTTATCATGTCAATATTCACCAGAATCTCTGAGGAATGTTTTCACACCGTTTTATAATCTATGCCATGAAAAATTAAGGGACTTCAGAAGCAAAAGGGGGTCCAACCCGGTTCTCGTACAGTGGGCAGTAAAAGTAAATGGATGTGAAATAAATTTTAAAAACAGTGTGATATTTGGAGCGACTACTGACATACATCTAACTTCTCATACAAGCTTAATGATTTTAGTCAGTTTGATGGATTTTTAAAAAAAAAGGGAGCACAGGCAATAAGTTGCTCTGGAATGGACTTTCAGTCTGAATCCTACAGGACCGTGTAGCGCTGAATTAGCAGTTCCAGCTGCACTGTTTGAACGATTCCTCATCAAAAAATGTCAGCCTTATCTTTTGTGCGGTTGTCTTGCACGGCCAACTGGCAGTTTTGAGGGATTTTAATGAATTAATGTCACTGTAAAGCTTCAGTGGTTTAAAAATAATGCTCTTAGAATGTAGCAATGACTACAAAGGGTCATCCCTCCAGAGTGGTTCGCTAGTTACTTCTAAAAATACTGCAAATGTCATTGTTACATAGGTAAAATTACCTATGGTCTTGAAAGTGTTGTCAAATTTTGATCACATTTGAAATTCTTCAATTAAGTTTTCTTTTATTTATAGAAAAAAATATTTCATCTGCAGCAATGTGATTTAAAATGCAGGTAAATGTCAGTCATTCTTTAGTTTTTATCTCAAGGGTATTTTTAGTGGTGCCTCAACAAAAGCTTTGAAGTAAAACAACCCGATTAAATGGAGTTCTTCAAAAACCGCTTGTATTCAGTTGCAAGCTGTCAAGGATGTGAAACACCTATTTCTCCTGTCACTGTGACACACACTGCGAGCGCACAACGCCTGTCAGACTGGCAGGGAAGGGGTTGATCAGTTTGACAGGCTGGTGGTCAAAAGCTCTGCGATCTGAGGCTTGCAAGGCGACCAAGTAGCAGGTTGCACAGCGCTATTTAATGCTCTTAAGTATCAAAGTCAGGCGCTGACCCATTTGTGTCAGAGTCAACTTGTACACACAGGGAAATAAAAAACATGAAGCTCTTATTTAAAATTCATAAATTAACCTGAAAAAAGACAAGGTCTTTAGTGTGTGCAGATAATATTTCCTAATCATCACATTGGCTTTACTTGCAGCTTTACTTGGTAAATGCAAATACTGAGAATACCACAGTTATTTTAAATAAAATAGTTTAAGTGTGGACTTTATGTATTAAACAGACATCATTGTGTTGTGTTTGTTATATAGTTAAGAAATTAGAGTTTGATAAGACTTTCAAAGGATAATGGGATCAATGTAAACAGGCTCTGACAAGTTTTATTTACAACAGGGATTTACATGAGGGGCATTGGGGCTTCGTGTTGCAGACAGTTTATTGTAGTTTTTTGTCTACCCCCACTGTGTATGAGTCATGTTTACTTGGCTGGTCATCGAGGAACCATTTTTTTTCTGTTTGTTCTCTCTCTACAAACTGCACAGCCCATTTGCTGCTCTGTACAATAACAGAGGATGCAGCCGAGGATCCAGCTGTGATAACTGCTCTAAAGGAATATGTATCAGCCACGGTTAGCTTATTTCAAGCTTTGCTTTTAAGCCATGCAACATTTCATGCTTCCATTTATTTTTATGGAAGTTTATAGAAAAGTTCACCTTACAAGGAGAGCTTAAAAGCTGGTGTTTGCCACGCCATGCAGTCTGAGTTTAGTGTCTCCCTAGATGCTGCTCTGAACAATAAAGGCTTTCTTGTAGTTAATTAATGTCATATTAGTTCGTTATCAGGTATGTGCTCAGATAACTGCAAATTCTTTGTCTGAAGTCCAGATATAGGCTTCAGTTACAACAACAGGTATTTTTGAACTCATATATTTGCCCCTTTTTTTCTGTGTCCAATCTTTGTCTTGTTTCATGTGAAATTCGAGTTGAAGTTTGGTCTCTCTGAGTAAACCCTGTAAAAATGAAAAAATAAAAAACAAAAAAGGTGATTAACTCCTTTTGCTTTGACTCATCCTCCATTTTCTGTTGTGTCATGCAAAATGTCATGAAAAAAAATAGGCTTTGTAAAGAGGAGCAAATGCTGATACCAGTGATAGTTGTGTATCTTTAGCCACATAGAATAACTGCCGAAGTCAAATCTATGGCGGACATAAGACAGAATTTGCACAACAGATGCTACAAATCGCATGATTATATGGAGACAAGTATTTGGATTAAAAGCCTGATGGAAATAAAAATCAGAAGATTCTGACTCAGTCACACATCGTCAGATCAAAACTTCTTTCCAACCAGTATGCTGATTGGTTTTTGGATCAGCTTGCGTGACAACACTTATTCTAAAATTTGGATTGATACTCCAAATATCCCTGCACTTTACGTTATGGTTTATAGTGCACCTTATTTTTTATTTTATTTTATGAAGTTTTTTTTTAGAAAAAGATAACAAAAGAAAAACATTACAGCTTGGGAGAATCAAAATGAGAGGACCAAAGCAATATAAATATGCGTCAGGTTTTAAAAGTCCTTCGAATTATTAAAGGGACTAAATGTAAGATTTTGCTGAAAAATATCTTTACAATAACCTTTTTATTCGACCTTTTATAATTAACACATTGTTTGATGAGCGGACTCACACCTCAGCAGTTCAGCGCTGGTGCATCTATTAGCCTGTATCTTATTTTCCTGACCCTACCTCGGGTCAGAAGTTCCCGCGCT
>JAVQJG010093261.1:0-10489 GCA_036024015.1 Craterocephalus amniculus | reverse complement strand
AAATAAAACTGCACTTTTCCAGATCTGACAACAGTTTACTTCACTGATCCTGCAGCTGCGTTGGTGATTTGTGGCACAAAATCCACGGAGACGCCAGTAATGACTCACGTGGAAAATTATCGGACGGTGCAGCTCATCTAACAGCTGCTCTTAAAAACTGATCATTGCATGAAATCAGTATATTGTAAATTTGTATGTTGAAACACTGAAAAAACTCCGCGTGGCAGAGTTTATTGTCTGGTACCAGCCTACCACTGCATGTACAGCCGGAAAAAGCCCCGCGACCCGCCGCGTTTCCCTACGCAGGAGTATAAACACACAGAGGGTCTGCGTAGCCTCTGCGGGTCCCGCCGCAGGGACGCTACGCACGAGTATAAACCAGCCTTAAGTCTTAGTGATACATGCTTCTTTTAACTAAATCTTCCAAATTCTCAGAATTACTGTAATCATTGTGATTTTCGTGTAAATTTTCAGTGCATACCAAATAACATAAAATAACAAAAAGTAAATCAATGCACGTAACATGATCTCATGAGTAACGGACCCGCTAATGCAAAGCTACAATGTCTGGTTTCCGAAGAGGGCAGGCCCCTCAAAGCGCTAACACTCATCAAACATTGTATACTGACCCCAGAAATCATCCATCATTATTGACATTAGGCTCATATTTGGGCCAAAAGTTACATAGTATCCCTTTAAAGGTCATTATTTCTCTCAGAACCCTTGTTATGAGAATGACAGACCCTGTGTGGAAATAGAACAACAGAATATCTCTCTATCTTCCAGTTTGCTTCTTCATTTCTATATCTTTCTGTATCTTTTCCACTGTCAGACCCTAAATCTGGATTATGCTGTTCCAAGACCTCTGCTGGCTTACAGTACAATAGTGGAAATTAGCCTCTATGGAAATTAAAGGTTTCCCCAAATATACACTAAATATGCTGACATGAGTAGAGCTGCACAGTTGACCGTTAAATGTGCAATGTTATCTCATTTAGGTTGTGTTTGAAAATGTTTTAACATACAGAACAAAAAAGTACTTGCATCTCACTTTCCAACAATAAATAATTACCCATTATAACCTGAGCTACACTGATCCACCATATGTTAGACATGTGCCCCATGTGCCCAAATTAAGTGGTCATGAAGACTATAACACATACTATTCTCAGATCTTAAAAAGTCATAAATAAAGTAAATAATTATAAAAGTTTAACATCCAGGATGTGAATGTTTCAGTTCATTGGAAAGAAACTACTTAATCACTGCATCATAACCAGGGCTCTGGTAAAGTAACCATGCTACTATGTTACATTTATGCAATATTTCCATTCATTTAATCACTAAAATCTGTTTCTATTTTCACTCAGTGCAAAACTATTATGTTCATTTCTTTAAATGTCTGAAAACGTAATAATCCATCACAGTCAAACTGTATCGTCACTGTTTGTTGTGTAGGTGAACATCCTGTGGGGTCACTAGCATGTGTAGCTGAAAATATGACCTTGATATCAGTACAACATAATGCAAGTAAACAGTGTTGCTTTGTTGTCTGACCTTAGCTAAATTAGCCTTAAGCTACCCTTCAGAGAGCAAATTTATTTATGGACTGTGTGTGCTGGTAGAAGTAAAAATTATCTCCACTTTTCACTGAGAATCTCTCTCATTTTTACAGAAACTTTAAATAAAGTCTCTGCTGTGTCTGATGCATCAACGTCCATAATTATTCAATTTAAGCACAAACCTTTGCGTGTGTTCTCTGTGACGTCAACGCCAAACTGAATGATGTCTCCAGACAGGACCTCACAGGGTGGACTCTCCTCTGAACCACGACTCAACCTCTGGCTGTTGATGAATGTGCCGTTGCTGCTTTTAGTGTCCTGCAGGTAAAACTGACACATAAATAAGAACAGGTAAGAATTATGTGAACAGCCTGACATAAAACAAAAACACAACAAAATGCACCCAGTAGAGGCACAGATGGCACTTTACAAAACAAGATAAATAAACTAAAATTGTAAAAGAACAGACAATAGAAGCCATCAGTCAGTAATTATATCATGAAATAAACTTTAACTTAGGCCTATGGCATAGTGTAATAACTAAACAATTGAATAAAACCAATCATACAATACAAACCATAACATAAAATGTGGGATTACATTATGTGAATGACCAGTAACAGTACAACACACCCATCTGAATGGGAATGAAATTTGTTACAAATGAGTGTGATCGCTGTCATGTCTATGCTGACATGAAGCCTTTGTATTCTGATCAGGCGTTGAATCCGAACACATGCCAACATTACATCAGCAGATGATTTCTAATTTTTTGGGGTTCTTTTTTTTTTTTACTTCTCTATTATTAAAAAAAATCTTATCTTTTGCATTTATAAACAGTCTTACTGCTTTTCACTCAGACATTTGGCTGCATTATTAGCAATTCCAAATAAATCCTGAGACCGCTCTGTGCTTCCATAATTTAGAAATACACAATGGACAATGCAGCAATATTTCATGTCATTTAAAGACACTTTGATGCAGTAACACAGCAGGAATCTATGAGGACATCACTGACAGGAAAACACAGCATCCATGTCAATCTTATACTTCAGTACATTCAAGTAGCTGATAAACTCATAATGAAAAAAAAATTTGTACAGAAATGTCACACAGCAATCTGGCTAAACATGAACAGCTAACAGAAAAAATCATACCAACAACTCCCAAGATTTACAAGCCAACATTCAACCAAACATCCAACACATACATAAAGATGGCAAAACAAGAAGCACGCAGACACACAAGATATAGAATTACACAACACACATGCAAACACTAAGTGATCTGATCTGGATGCCTGTCTGGCGTTCCACGAGTTTCATTCATCATTTCTCAGCTCTTCCTCATGACTGAAAGCAGAGCACTGTCCGTTTGATGAGAGAGAGACTCAGACTGGACTCTAGAGGAAGATAGGAGGGACTGAAGGAAGAAAGAGCCAATGCAAGAGACGGACAGCGAAGAGGAGAACGGCGTCAAGAGCGAATGGCTCACATCGCTGTTTATCCCACTGCAGTGTGCTGTGAAAAGCTACCAGCTCGTATTTTATGATGACTATACCCTTACACACAAACACACACCACTACCTTCTGTCCCCATGGTAACCTGGAGACAGGGAGGGCTGGACCCAACTATAGAGCTTTTCACCCAGCAACAACACACACACACACACACACACACACACACACACACACACACAAGGCTTCACATACCTCACATAGCTCTCACAGTTTAATCTACAGCCACGTGTCTCATACACACTAACTGAAAACATGACATCATCCACCTGTGAGAACCAGACCACTTGCTTTGTCCCAGTTCAATAAAGGCAAGTACAGGTTATTTGCCATAAGAAAAATAAAAACTTAACATGACTTTAGCTTGCACTACAGCAATATGTTACTTACAACACATCAAACAGCTGGGAGGTCAAATCGGGACATCTTCAGGCATCAACACATAGCACAGGTTTATATATGTTGGCTTGTAGCAAATCTATGATGTTTTTTTTTTTTATAAGAGTCTTAAACTCCCAGATCATCTGATTGTTGATATTAATTAGATGTCACCAAGTTTACTCCTGAGATATTTTAGATGTGATCTTAGAAAGAAGAGGGTCAGAAATCTATCTTAAACATAAGAACCCAATCTAAAAGTGGCAGTAACGATTTATCTCACGGCGACCCACGGGACGTGAAGCAACAACACAGCAGATTTCCTGGACTGCCATTGTGCTACATGTGGCTCAGAAAGACATTTTCAGGCTCTTTGCCCTGAGGCCCTTTCTCAAGGGGGATAGTATAGGAAATCCTACCTCAAAGTACTGGAGAGCACTTTGGAGATGGCTTAAAAGTCTGGCTTCGCGAGGGTGGTGTCACATGTTCATGCATCTCTCTGCCTATGACCATCACTTTTAGTTTGCTTGAATAATCTTCTCCGGCACCACCCAGATCATTTTAGGGTGGGATTGAAATCTGGACTGTGTGGTGGTCAATCCACAGTAAAACCTTTTATTCAGTACATTGTGGTGGTAGGCAGACCTGATTCTCTTTTCAATGCAAGCCTTAGTAATCTTAAGATTACACAGTTCAGTCTCAACTTTGCTGAACAGCTGTTATAGAAACCAAACATCTGCACTAATCTTCAGTTTTCCTTGACATCGTTAAGAAAATGACCCAGTTATCTTTACAATCAGGTCTGACAGGCAAAATATGTCACCACAAAAATGGTGGACAGTCGACTTCCAGCATCTGTTGGAATTAGTCCCTTGGACTCATCATGAGGAAGCATTGCTACTAGGGCAGGGCGATATGAACCAAATTTCATATCTCAATCTTTTCTTTTTCCTTAATCACGATATATATCTCAGTATTTTTTGTGTGGGGCGTGGTGGGTGAGTCAAGTAACCAAGAAGAAATTTAGTCTTGAGTGCTGAATGCACTTTTACTAAGTATCAAAAGCACATAAACATTAAAATATTTGACTGAAATTAAAGTAGATGTGTTTTGAAATTATAAAATGTAACTTTCAAGGACCAGAGCAAGGAAACGGTTGTGCAAAATGCTAAAAAAAGAGATATCTTTAACTAAAAAAAAAAACTGATTCGATATTAACAATTCTCCCTGATTCCATATCTCATGTGACAAATTCTTGATATATTTGAAAATCTCCATGCATAGCCCAGCCCTAATTGTTACAATAAAGAACTGAATCTACATACACCATTATCTGCAGCATAATACGAATCAACCTGTTTTGGGGATTTACATGTTAATAGCATTGTATTTACAGTAACTGAGAGCAACAAAATTCAGACCGTTTCCCATTTTTTACTGTAATACTGGATAAAATGAACATGCTGGTTTAATCCAATCCACACTCCCACCTATGAAATTACTGCAGCATTTCCATCTACTAACAGAACATTTCTCTGAGAAACACTGCACTCCTTTATCTTTCAGTGTCTTTATCTCTTCTACCATTTCCTCCTAAAAGAACGTGTTTGTTTTGAAATTATCTCCAGCCTCCAAAAACAGCATAAACCATCAGTTGGCAGCCAATAATCACTTAACCAGTCAGGTGGCCACCACATGACACCGGTTTAGTTGGACTACACACACACGCCTTAGAACAAGGTCGCAGTCATACGGCAGATAATTCTCTCAGAATCACTCATAGGAGAGTTTTATCACAACTAAAAATAAATCTAAATCCGAGGACATGTGACTTCTCCAGCATCCTCAAATTATTACCATGAGCAGAAAAGAAAGGAAGACCTGCTTTCACAAAGAAAGATGTAGAATGAATAAGACTGTACTTAATTATACCCATTTTTGTTTCTGAATAAACGGTTTAAAAATATGTTAAAATTGATATTAAATCTGCCATTTCACCATGTGTCAGATTCAAGCTGAGAACTGTGCAGTTGCAAAAATGTTAATATATTCCTGGGATGACATGGTATAAGGTGGATTGTTACGGTTTTTCCAGTTTGTCCTGGAAAAACGAGGCAGTGGCTCAGGTGGTAGGGCAGGTCATCCAGTAAATGGTTCGAATCCCCCTCCCACCAAAGTCAACTGTCATGTCCTTGGCCAAAACAACTTACCCTCCTTGCCCCGTATGTTGGCACCACTGGCAAAAACTCAGCTGCAAGTTGCACTGGATAAAAGCATCAGCTAAATGACTCTGTAATGTAATGTAATGTCCTAATTTTAACGCAAGTCTGAACTCTCTTTTCCCCGTTTGGGTGTTTCTTTTGTTTTTGTTTTATTTGCTTTTTTTCATTATTTAAACTGTATTTGAATTCTTAAACAAGAAATCTTATCACTTTTTATCCCAAATGGAAAATTCAGGTGCTCATTAGACATTCACCACTAAATCATGTTTTGAAGCAAACGAAGATCACTTTGTGGAGTGTGGACAAAAAGCTGTCTGTCTGAACATGCATTCATCTCATCCAGACAGATTAACAAATATATATTACCAAATTGCAAATTTAATCATGGGGGATTAAGTACCTTTACAAAAAAGAGGACCAAACAACAGATACGTAGATGAGACTCCTGGGCCAGTCAGAAAACATTCCTCTCCGAGAGGTTTGATAATCACTTCTTTTCCCTCATGACCACCCAGAAAACACTGATACAAAGCAGCTAATACAAAAATCATGAAGAATTGTATCGTTTAACCAAAAGTGCACATGATACCTTTCATAAACAATGTTGCAACCATGGGAGATGAAGGCAATCAATTCCGCCCACCC
Organism: Craterocephalus amniculus; assembly: GCA_036024015.1. Lineage (NCBI taxonomy): Eukaryota > Metazoa > Chordata > Actinopteri > Atheriniformes > Atherinidae > Craterocephalus > Craterocephalus amniculus. The sequence continues at coordinate 4,165 of JAVQJG010093261.1, read as the reverse complement.
CACAATTTACTTGCATTACTAGTGTTTAATCTCTGCCTGGAAACAACTGTTTTTATTGACATTTTTTTCTTAAAGTGTGTACATTCTAACTTTCTTTTATAGATTTTGTATTTGGCAATACTGATACACCATGACTGTAAAAACAGGCAAGTAGTCAAAACATTAAAACATTTAATTGAGAGGAAGGTGAAATGTTTAAGAAAAAAGTAACAGATTTCTGTTAATAATTACTGAGTGCAAATATCTAAAGGTCCTTTGTAGGTTTGGATGTCCAAGAACTGCTCACACCAAAGGAAAAGCAATGACGTATGAGATTTACTCCAAATGCTATTAATGAAATAACCTATAACCTATCTGTCACACTGAAGAAAGCATGCAATGGTCAGTATGATCAATCTTTCTCTCACAATGCTGCTGAGCAAAGTGTGAGCGATACAGTGTTTTACTGCAGAGGAAAGAAAGACAACAAATGATCCCTTTTCACACAGGTCTTTGTTCAAGTAGTTTGGGTGTTTTGTTGACGTTTTTGGCCCTTATCTGATCATGGCCCCACAATATTATCCCACAATATCAGATCAAACATTTGACCTGGATGTTACTTCCATGTTGCAACATATCTGACTCACTGAATGTTGGTCCTTCTAATCTAAGCCTCCAAGTTTCATGTTAGCTACTTGTTTCAAATTGGAACTAATGGTTCACTTCAGGTACTTAAAGGGACTATACCCGATTTCACGTCCGGCTAGCTTAGCTAGCGATAGCGGCTTTTTTTTTTTTTTAGCTTTTATGTGACGCTTTTTTTGGCTAAGGGGTTTAACTTTCATAATTTGACTCCGGATCACTAGGGGAACGCTATTACTGGCTGATCGGAGTCTGGACGTTCCAAAAATTAACCCGGCAGAGAAAGAGCGTCCCGCTTTCGCTAACTAAAATGCCCTGGACTCGTACACAATGAGTCATTAATTGTAATGAAATTACCACTTTTACCACATACTATACCACGTAGAAAACCATTTTTCTTAGAAAGATTAAAATAATATCAGGTATAGTTCCTTTAAGCGATATTAATTAAAAGTCAACTGTAAGGTCATGAACCGTGAAACTGAACAAAATTTACCAGCTAGTGAACAGATCTCATCTTGTTAGCATACTTGGCTAGTTTCGTCCATCACCAATTATGTTCAGCAGACACCTACAGAGAAAGCAAACAGCCACCATGATGGTAGCTTATTCACAAAATATTTATTTGTAAGCTTCAGCTGATATGCCACAACTATTTACAAGTCTCATCAAACAACTCCCTCAATGTTTTGTACAAAGCTTCTGGTGAGAGACAGCTGGACAGGGAGCACAGCAAATCAATGCAAACCAAGAACAGAAAAGAAACGGGAGGATCACAATACACTCATTTAAGCCCACACAAAATCATTAATACACAGTACCTCAATCTCCGTATCAATGCATTGGATCAACAAAGCATATACCTCTTCTAAACATAACTGGAAGAGTGAATAATAAATATATAAATAATTTTGACAGGCTGTTTAGTATATCATGCTGTAAAGCTGTCTTCCCAGCTTAATCACTGCCACATACTTTTAATCAGAAGTTCACCTGGAGTGCTTTTCAGACATGATGCTGGCATTTAAAACTGGGAGAGTGCTTACAGAGCTCCTCTTAAAATGACTAGATGGAGAAAAAGCAGGAGAGAGTTTAGTCCCAGTGTGCATCCGTGTGGGGAGCCAACTCACAGAAGCCTGAACTCCTGCCACTATTTCCAAAAGAGGCTGTTAGCTGCTACTGGCAAACAGACAGACAGTTTTATCAGTGAGCATATTCCTGCTGCAACATGTTCTTGTTTCCCTGAAAAGTGACTGTGAATGTACACATGCTGCAACAGTAGGAGCTCCCAGTATTATTTGTGGAAATCACATGACAAACCTATTGAAACACACAAAATTGGAGTTTTATAAACAAATTTGTATTTTTCAATGCGAAACGTATCTGATTAACTGATATAATATGATTTTTAAAAAAGGGAAACAAATATGTCCTTTATGTCCTTAAAGGAAATTAAAAAGTTACCAGGTAAGGTGCAAGGGGAAGCATTTTTATCAAGTATGTTAGGCTTTATTTGAGATCTAGTAGCAAAGACCATATGTCAACAAGGTACCTCAGTAAAGTTTAATTATTCAATTTTTTCCAAATAAATTCTTTAGTTTCTTATCTCTGAAAAGTACCATAGTTTGTTTGGGATGTACTAGCAATTTAAGAATTAGCATTACATCCTCAAACCATAAGCTCAGGAAGGCATCAATGTCAACAGCATCATCCTTCCTGTGTGAGGAAATGATGAAAGGCTGAGAGGCAGAGTGGGTTGCATCACTGGGTGGCTGACCTAGCCATCTCACCTACTGACTAGAGTTAATTTAGGTCAATAGAGAAAAAGATTTGCTCTTGTGTCTTTTGTACATCGCTCTTTCTAAGAGCTTGATGATGTGCAGCTATAACTGGAATGTTAATCTTGTCTAAAGGTTCCTGGGAGACTTGGACTGGTTTGGTATCCTGTGTATAAATAGAGCTGATGTTGACAAGGATGATGTAACTGACATGCAAAGTAAATAGGCGTCATATACATACTTATACATACTTACAGCCTTACATAGGCTATTTGTTATTAATTGGCTAGTATGTATTTATATATAAATGTATGACAATCAGATGGCTTAAACTGATTGTCAGTGAAGCACCCTGAGATGTGAATTGGCGCTATACAAATAAAGTTGAATTGAACTGAGCTGAATACATAAAAAAAACATTTGATGATTTGCAAAATGAACAAGTAAGGTCCCCCTCTGACTTTGCACTTTAGCATCAACCCCAAAAATAGTTTAAGCTAGCACTAAAGACCACATCTTCCATAAGACAGAAAAACATTTATAACAAACCATGCTCATTTCCTTTCCTTATGATCCATACTCTTCAGTATTCAAGACATCCAGTTTGGACTGCTTGTCACAGCACTGTTAGATCAACTCTGTCCTCACTGTTACGTAATTTATTAAGCAAAGCGTAATCTGTTTACTTCATAGCAAGCTGAAAACATTCAACAACGAAATTCAAGAAATAAATCAACATAAACAACTTTGATTTCCACTTTGTTGGTATTCATAACTATCTTTATACCACAGTATATTGTAAATTAGGCATAATGATGCAACACTAATGGAGGTATTTTTTATTATGTTCTGCTGTTTATCTGAACGCAGTATTACTACAACTAAGCACAGACACACACAGATTGAAAGAGTTTTAAAGAGCTGTGTACAGTCTGTGTAACAGCATTCCTGTATTGTGTTGGTATTCATATTGAGGCTATTATGTTGCTGGGAAAAACTGAAACCAAACAAAATATCTGATCTGCCCTCCACCAGCTGTCTGTTTAACCAATTAGCTCTTTGACTGTCTTTAATCACAGCCCAACTAGCCATGATGGAGCAGCAAAGCTCAAACTGACTCATTGCCTAAATTACAGCGACCTGAATATAGTCTGTGTCTTGAAATAGCATCGGCGCACTGTGTGCAACACGCACATAAAAAGCTAAACTCCAGTCAAATAGAGCAGGTAATGTGCTTTTCAAATTACAATTGTCCACACCAAAGGCCAGCAGCAACATATAAACTCATCTTCCCGATTGTGTCCTCATTATAGCAACAACTAGGCCGGGAATAACATGATCTCTCACACACCACAAACACCACCTGATGTGCATCTATCCAGGACAAGAACTGATGCTGTTGTGTTTCGATTACTCACTTTAAATCAGTGTTAAAGCATAAAGCACCAGTGCTTGATAACCACAAGTCAAACGTCTTCTGGGAGTTGTTTTTTTTTTTTTAAAACCTGTCTTGTCCAGCATTGTTGCAAGCAGAATGATTGTCTGGCTGCTGTTTGTTGCCGGGCAATTTACTCTAACAAGTAGGGATTAATACTGCTTGTATAAAGTCCCTCTTGAGGAAATGAACTTTATTAAATCAAAATCCTATTGCTGGACTCGACCGGAGGGGACAGAGAGAGAGAGAAGTGAGAGAGAAAGAACGAAAGAAGAGGGAGGGAGGAGAGGGGAGACAGAAAAAGTGTGGGGAGTGGGGGTATGGACAAAAT
>JAVQJG010093252.1:0-39513 GCA_036024015.1 Craterocephalus amniculus | reverse complement strand
GTTTTACAATAGCACATCACTGGGTTCATTTGGTGGTGTGGGAGCTCCATGTAATCAAGAAATTTGGCAACAACAATTTAATGTTTTGTTTCATATGATTTTACTCCAGATGGTCTATAAACAACGTATAATTTTGTTACATAATTACAAACCAAATGTCATGAGCAAAATCTCATTAAATTACATTGGGGACCAGTAATGATATAAAGAGCCGTTTAAGAGCCAAAAGCCGAATGTACCGGATCACCAAGAAGAGCCGAAATTCCCATCACTACACTTAATTGAACGTAAGTCGAAGCGGCCGGCAAAGTCACGTGTTTGTAAGCCACCTATGCAGCAGATCCTAGTTTGTCAAAACTGACACCCAGTGGCAGCATTTAATGAGTAAGAATGGGTATGGGTTGGTTTGGCTTGGTCATGGCAGCACAGTAAAGTTCCCATTTTCTAATTAATTTAATTATCATAGGAGGGTGAAGGAAACCTTTTGTTACTGAGCAGTTGGAATATCTGATAGTTTACTGTATCAAATAAAATGTTTCTTTTAATATTTATTTTCACAAATTCAATTTTTAATTGAAAATTTATAAACGATAAAGAAAAATAAAAGAACCCTTCCAGTGGCCGAGCCAGGCCGGCTGTTTAGCTTTCATTATGCTAAGCTAACTTAGCTTATCTCTGACAATTTTGTGCTAAGCTAGGCTAACTAATCATCCCTATCATCTCTTCACAGAAAACAGATAGTGTTTTCCTTAAAGTCAATCACTTCCTGTAAGTAAGATGCTAAAGTTGTACATTTAAATGATGATATACACAAAGTAGCTTCATGTCTGTTTTTAGTTTGTCATCTGTTTTATTATTCTAGTACAAAGCTAAGCTAACATTACTGTAGCTAACAGATTTGAGTGTTGTGAAGTTATTAGAACATAAATAATTGAAGTGAAATTAAACATTATTTAGAGTTGTGAAGGCAGTACAAATATACCATAATGTTCATTTTTAAGTGTTTCTTCTTCAACACAACTTTTTGGATAAAAGATTTATAGATAAACAGGATGCTGTGGGAGATTACTTTTTCTAAATATTTTGCCTTTTAATGATATTAAGTTGAACAGGCTTCAGAATATTTATATTCCACAGACAAGGACATTTGACTGAGTTTACTTTATAAATATTTCAGAAACCACATATATCAGGAAACATTGCTTTTTTCTTTTATTTAAACCCATCATCGAGTGATTTATATAACAGACTTAACATTTCCCAGCGCTTGAGCTGCTCTAATTTACCAATTTCATTACTGGAACTCCAGAGACTCAGCAAAGGATCAACAGAAAGGGGAACTATAGGGCCTCCACTGAAGCTGAAAATGGAGAGGAAGTCAAATGTATTTGAATTCTAAAGTGCATTCATATGAATGTAGTCTTCAGACCCATCAGAGGAACCTGGTGGTTTTTCTGGCCTAACAGAACTGCGAAAATTCAGACATGAGTGATGTTTGAGGAAGCAGCATCAGGGAATTCACAGTTAAGCGCCTGAAGGTATTTTGCAATGGACTCAAAGGAGGGGGTTCGATGAGCAATACCCGTAGTGTGTTACGGTATGTCAGTATGGTGTCATGTGTCAGCGCTGCTTTATTAATGACTGTGTAAATGATGCCCCTTGTTATTACCATCAGCATGTTTGTATGTGGGTTTTTTTTTGTTGCTACTAGGAATTGCGTAGCATTGAAGAGACATGCAGTGGATGACATTCGAAACAATCATCTACATATTTTTTAAGTTTGTGTTCATGAATATAGTTTTAAAGTTCTGTGTTGGGGTAAAGTATAATATTTTCTACCCAAGCTACATTTTCAGTCTGCTCAGGGGCTGATGTGTCGTCTGATTTATGGCATACTTTTGGCATCCAGGCTCACAGCTGTTGTCCTATGCATGAAAACAGGCATTTGTTTCTTACAAATGCAAGCATAAGATGAATCATGAAATTATGTTTTGTTGGGCACCAGTATTGAAAAATGTTGAAAATGTCAGAATGACTTTAACCTTCAAATAAACAAGGTAGCGGCCCAAACAGAATTTAATGGCTACTTACATGTCATGACATCACACTTCTCCTCGTGCATTTTTGTTTTGCACCTTTTTCTATTTTTCAGAGAACAAAACTGTACAGAAGGAAGAAATTTGGTACACAAAACCTTGAGACTTTTTCACTCTTGAATCATAAATAGACAGTGGACTATTTAATCGTGATGCTTTATAAAAACACTCCAAGGGAAGGGCCTTGAACTCAAACTCAGCCTTTAAACAGTCCAAACTCTCAGCAGTTTATTTTAATCACTGTTTGCTTGATACAACCCACTGAAATACTGCCCTTATTTGGTGTGCAACATCAGACCATGCTTAATTGTTGTCTTCTTTCTTCTTTTATATTAAGATGTAAAAGTCATGCATCTTGCTGTCCTTCTAGTGAATATTTATATGGTTCAGTGTCCCCTCAAGTAGCAGTAAGATAGAAAATACTGTTTTAATTTGAAAGTAGCAGGTGACAAATACAGTGAGTCAAGAAGTCAGCTTTCCCATGAACTTAGATATTTATAATCATCAGCCTCATTATCTTTTTGCAACTTTGCAACTGTATGCGTGTGTGTGTGTGTGTAAATATGCAGCAAAAAGGGAAGTGATTCTGATTGGCTGTGAGCTGCAGCAGTGCTTCGGTGCTTCTCGTCTGATCAGGTGGTGCTGTCTGTGACTCATTTCCTGAGGAGGGGAAGGAAACCCTTGAGTAAACCGTGCAGTCCATCGACCCTAAATTATGCCTCTCACAACGTGTGAGACTGAAACTCAGCCTTGATGCGCAGGATACGTGACGTGTGTGTTTTATCTTCTTTATAGTCCCACCAGTTCTTGCTGCTGCACTGTAGATAACCTATTTTGGTATGTCTTTACAGTAAAAGTAAGAACGTGGGGGCAGACCCTTCACCCACCCTTTTTTATGTTTTTAGACAGTAAATGTGTGTGTGTGTGTGTTTGAGGGGGGTTGAGGTCAAATGTGGTCATAAATCTGAATTTGACATGTAGGAATTGGAGGCGGAGATATGAAGCTACATCAGTACTGAAAGCCAGCTTCTTTGCATGAGAAAAAGTGTTGAGTGTTCAGGGGGCCGACTCGCCACTTCCTGACTAAAAGCTACTTTTCAGTCACCACAGATGTCACTATTGTGTTATCTGTGTTGCTGCAGCTCTTTTAATTTGTCGAGAAACCGTTCTCTAATTAGAGCATTTAAAAGCCACATATTTTACTTCTCATGCTTGTATTAACCCCAGTGGTCAGTCATAGTGTTGTAGTGCTCATGACTTTAGTGTTTGGGTCATTTTAGATATCGGTTGGAGGGTAAGAGTCATTTGTCTAGTGGTGGACTTGCCCTGCAAGTAAGATCATTTCAGGCTTATGTTGTAGATGGTGGTTTTTCTGTTTCGATCCCTCCTCTTGTACTTTTTTTTTTGTTTGTTTTTCGTTTTCCAAACCCATACATCATCAGTGAAAATTGCGTATGTGGGTTTCCTGCTGCGCTGCAAAACTATGCAGGTCAGCCAAGTGTAAACTGAAGCACTGTTGTTTTGCCAAAGCTGTAAATTAACCAATTTAGGTATTATCTGTTGATGTTCAGATTGTTTTTATAATCCTTTTGCAGTAGCTTTGAAAGAGATTTCTGAACTTCTTCCAGGAAAAAATTCAGTTTATCAATTTCATGATTTGACAATGATTTCTGTGTTCTTGTTGAATTTAAAGATGACAGTGGAGTCAAAGTTAGGGATGTATGTATGAATGTGGTGAATGAATGAATGAATGTGGTGAATGAATGACGTGAAGAAAAATGTAGAAGATAAAATAATGTTGATTATGTGACATTTGCTCATTTGTGTGAAATCATGTGACGGATTGTCCTCTGCAGAGCTGAGTTCCACCCTGATGGAGAAGATGCAGGCCCAGGAGATGATGAGTGGCCTGAGGATACCAGAGATGGATGAGCTTGGCCAGTTCTTCCGCTCTCTGCCCACGTCTACACTGGTGGGCATTGGCGCCTTGACAGCCGTGCTAGCATACTGGTTTGCAACCCGACCTCGTCCCATCAAGCCTCCCTGCAGCCTGCTGCACCAGTCGGAGGAAGTGCCCGTGAGTTTGCCACATTTGCTATTTGGACTAGTACTCACTTATTTTGCAGATACTTGCAAAAATATTTGATTTGGCAAGCGCTCCAGATGAAAAAGTTGGATTGTTTTATCACCCGCGCTCATCCCAGGCCCCTGCGTTCTTTGGGTCAGTTTGTTTGAAGTCAAAGGTCCAGATACCATCAGTGGGATAGATGATGTTTTGCAGTTGCTGCTCCTGAGTGTGGAACAAACTGCCCCGACATTCGCATCGCTGCAGATTTTGGCTTTTTTTTTTTTTTTAAATCAAAGCTGAAGACCTGCTTTTTTATATCATCATTCAGTTGTGACTGGGGCAGGCTTGTTATAATATTTGTTTTATTTGATTATTCTTATTTTGTCTATTTTATGTACTTCTGGAAAGCTCTTGATACCCTACTGCACTCTTTCCTATTTTTTTTTTGTCTAAGTATTTATGTTTACCTATTTTTTTATGGCTCCATTATAAAGCACTTTGAGCACCTTTTAGTTTTGGTAAAGGGTTTACACAAATAAAATTTAATTGATTGATATAGTAAGGTTTCTCAGCCATGGGATGCTACTAGGCAGCATCTGTGCCTTCAAATGAGTCCAGAACGTGGAGTTTAAGGGTAAAAAAAATGTTGGTCTTTCTCACATTTACATGAATATTACCTCATAAACATGGTCATATTATCAACATCTGAGAGAAACATAACATCATGAGATCTAGAAAGTACCAAAACGACAAAAAAAACAAACTGAATTGTTTCTACTTTTCCCCTCACTTCAGGGATTCTCGGTTTTGACAAACTGACAGCAGTCCCGTTCTGTGAACCTCCAAAACCAACTTTATGTAATGGTTGTGAGCTGCCAGCATGTCAGTCCTACTGTAGTTTACCAAAGCCACCGCCCCAACCAAACCAAAAATACCCTTTTTTTCTCACCCATGCGAGCCACAGACCTCTTAGAGATGCATGAGGTTGGCAGCGTTGTAGTCATCTATGGAGTGGAAGGTCAACCTTGGGACTCATTTAAAAGAAAGTTTCAGCTGTGGTAGGCTGTGGTGTGACTGCAGGTGTTAACTGAATTACACATTAACGTAGAACGAGGGTTCAGGGTTTAATGACCTGCCACCCAGATCATCATTCGCATTGTAAGCACATAGAGCAAAGTAAGTTGTGTTTTGACATTTTATTGGCATTTATACGACATATATGAATCATTATTTGAAAAGCAGTTTTATTTTTGCGCCCTCCTAAGCTTGGTTTTCTATTCAGTAATATTTCATGTAGAAAAATCAAATTGAATCCAAATATTCTCCAGGTTAGAGAGCAAAATGTTCATGTTGTGTCTCTTTGCCCTTCTCTTTGCGCCAGAATGAAGATGGAGGTCGGCGGTCCATGATGGGGGACCCCTCCAAACTGCTGAGTCATTACCATGATGATGCAAGGACCATGTATGAGGTCTTCCAGAGAGGCCTTCACATATCAGGTTGGTTGGATGTGAGAGGGGTGGGAATAACTGCAGACTCCACAATAGAAAGACCTGAAGCCTGCAGGGTTTATGTCTCCCACATGGACAGCTTTCCCCTTCTTTGGACTTTTTTCAGACCACTTTTTGGTGCTATTTACCTCATCAAGTCAATTAACAAGCATCATCTTACCAGTGTGGATAAAAAGTTAATATTTTGGCATCACATTACTTGATTTTTCATGAAAGGTATCAACAAAACATCCGTATCAGGGTTCAATAGTGGCCAAACATGTAATAAAAATTTTTAAATGAAGGACACAGAATGCTCAAAACATGAGGTGAGAATAGAAATTTAATGATACGTACACAGTGCAGTAAAAGGAAGTCCACATATCTGGTAATTCTTTTCATTCTCTCTTGCAGCCAGGGTTGCATGCATGCACACAGATAGCACGCAGTCTGACAGTCCTGTAAGCTCACCGTGAAACCTCCAATTATCTGTCAGCTGTCATTTAGGAGCAAATATTTGTTGGAGATAGCTGCTGGAGATAACATAACTTCTCTGGTTGCCAAGGTGATGGTCATCTTTGTTGGTCTGAGTGACTAACACACAATGCAGAGATATTTTTACTCAACTCTCACGCTTCAGCAAGCTCTCAAGCTTCTATTGGTGTTTTATTTGGCGTTATTTTTACCTTTTTTTTAATGGTGATTATTTTTTAGATAAACAGGTTTTTGCTGTCAGAGTTGTAAAGCTTAATAACAACAGTGAAAACTGGATGATTAACTGGTTAAGTTTGAAGCCAGGCCATAAACAAAGACAAATATTTGCTCCTAAATGACTGTGGACTTAGTATTTTATGGTGGTTTTCTGATTCCTTACATACTGTAACTTAAGAAGCAAAGTAGAAAACATAGAAACAGTCCTAATTGTTTTCACAGGAAAATGTGGTGAATTATTGATTCAGTCCTGATATTTTAAAATCTTATTATTCCAGATTTTATTAATCCTGTGCAATTTGAATTCCTTATCATGCTCAGAGACGCTTGATAAGGCTTTGGTTAAAAAAAAAAACAAAGTAAGTGATGATTTTATTTTCCTGTGATTCTAACAGGTGATGGGCCTTGCTTAGGCTCGCGGCTCCCAAACCAGCCCTACAAGTGGATGTCCTACAAAGAGGTTGGTGCGGATCATGAGATTTGATCTCATTGTAAAAATAAACAGCCACAGTCCCAGTAGATGAAAAATGTGCTGAACTTCAAAATAAAAAAAATTCATTCAGATATTAATGAAGTAGAAATTAGATTTATGTTAAATATTTAGGAGATTGTTATAGATGAAGTTATTGTTTAAAATCTGTGAGTTATCTTCAGTATCCTCAGTCCACATGTGGAGATGTCTTAGACTAAGATGCTGAACCTTTTAATGACCCACATGCATGCAGTGAAGGCAGGGTGTTATAGAGACTACAGGGATTTTATTCAACCAGTAAAGAGCACAAGAAATCACAGCAAACAACAAGAAATTGAGATCTTACAAAAAGCACACGTTACCCCGGACATCACGTCATCAAAAATTATTACCTGTGGCGTTGTGTTGTTGGTTGGAAAGCCTTTGTTTTGGTTTGTCCTTGTCTGTCATTTTCAGCGCAAGCAGACAAATCTGGGCTGGTTTGACATTGCAATCAGTGGAAAACCTCTAATGATGAAACTAGTGAACATTTAATTTAAGGTGGAAAACAAGACGCAACACCTTTGAGGAAATGTGGAGCATGTGAAATAACTTTTTTTTCACTCTGTTGTCTTTAACAATCACACCAACTTAATGAAGTTTTCTAGTCAATGTAACAGGTTTTCCATTCATTACTCCAATTAAATCCACTGTAGATGTTCCCACAATGGCTTTATGTCCCGCTTGCATTATATTACTGAAGCAACAGGGAAATGAATATCACCTGAACAAAAATGTGCTTTGTGTGGATTTTTTATGTTTAATTCACAGATTTCTGATGTAGAGTTGGTACAGAAACTCTATTTGTTTGCTTTTGTTGCACAGGTGACAACCCGGGCAGAACATCTGGGCTCAGGCCTTCTTCACCAGGGCTGCCAGCCCAACCCCAGCCAGTTCATCGGTGTGTTTGCTCAGAACAGACCCGAGGTAGCTTCCCCTATTTAAACACTTAATGTCGTCTCTGAATGTAGTTTTTCTCGAGCTCTCAGCTTCTCTGTTATGCATCGGCTGCTTGTTGTTGAACCATGAAAAGTGTTGACTCTGTCGTTGAATGCAAAGTAAGAAACAGGTAAAAAGCATCTGTCCAGACTTTCTGTGGATGTATGAAGCTTGCTCTGTGTGTGATTTGCAGTGGATCATCTCAGAGTTAGCTTGCTACACCTACTCCATGGTGGTGGTTCCCCTTTATGACACACTAGGCGCAGATGCGATACGGTTCATCATTAACACCGGTAAGAACACACACATCGATTAGAGGCAAAACTCACCCCAGTGCATGAATGGCAGCCATATAAACACAACTCACAACAGTATGAAGAACAGATGATCTCCTTTTTAGTTTGTGGTTGTGAAAAACAGATTTCACTTCATTAAAGAATCAATCACTAAGCCTGTAGCCTCTTAATGAAATGACAGTGAGACATATTAGTTTTTACTTCCAACACATACATCATACAGCAACTTAAGTGAGTGGGATGGACTCAGTAAAGGAGCTTCCCTGATTGGTAATGGAAAGCATCTTTATCACTTTGTCACAGTTGATTAAACCATATATAAAGCCTGATATCATCATACACAGTCATAAAGCCTTTCTGTTCCTTCTGAGCCAGCAATCTAATGTTTTCATTGTGTTTAAGCCCTTTGATGTATTGAACTTGCTTGAAAATGTAAGTGAGACAGAACCCATCAATGAAGGTTGACAAGAAATGTAGTGTTATTAATGGGGTTCTTTAATTTTTAAAAACCACATGACTAACTTATCTTCATGCTTTGGACATTTTAAATAGTCTCTTTACCTTTTTAATAGACCATAATTGTTCAAATATCGACTGAATTCCAACTCCACGTTTGTTTTTTTTGTATTTTCTTTTTATTTTCTTATTTTGCTGATATTCACACAAAGTGTGTGTGCACTTATGTGCTTCTTTCATTTCAGCTGACATTTCCACAGTAATCTGCGACAAGGTGGAGAAAGCACAGGTTCTTTTGGAGAACGTGGAACGGAAAGAGACTCCCCGCCTACAAAGAATCATCCTTATGGATGCCTTCGACTCTGCTCTCGTCGACCACGGCAAAGGTTTTGGCGTCCATGTGCAGGCTATGCAGGAAGTGGAGGTATGATTATTACCGTGAAGCTTTAAAGGCCCCAGAAGGAGAATTTAAAAATAACAAATGATGCAAAAGGTGTTTTGAATAACACAGAATTTATGAAGTGCTCGGAATCTAATGAACACTTTAGAGGCTTGAAAGTAGTAAGTCCATCTGAAATGGCTGTATAGTATGTCTTCCTTCATTGTCCTTCACAATGCTGTCATGGCACATACTTTGGCCTTTATCCCAGAATATTTGTTTACTCCACACTTTTCAGTAGAGTTTACACTTGTATATTTTCAACACTAACTGCTCTTTAAATTTTAAAATATTAAAATAATTAAAATATTAATATTTTAATATTAAAATATTAAAAAAAGAGTTCCGCCTTTAAACATGACAACCTATTTATTATGAGCCATGTTCACATTGAAAATTATTTCTTAAATCTGACATAATCACATAAGACGTGATACTGCTTAAAGATTTAGACATAGATAAACTTCACAAAAGTAGAAAAATAATTTCCAACTTTCTTCAAACCTCTACAGTAAACTGATGTGTCCTGTTGCTTAGAAACAGACTGAGAGGGGTCCTAACACTCAGTCCACTTTGTGACCCGTCCAGAAGCAGACCAGGAGGTTGGAAACATTCACTTTCAAGGAATTTACACATTAGAAATAGAGAGATCGCAAACAAAACCTCAACTTTTTTAATCACTCCAACAGAAAAGTGTTACAAACATTATAAGTGTTGCTGCCATCTTATTTCTACCCCTTGTATTTTAAACATGCTCAGAAAATAAAAGAATATTGCAAACATTAAAAAGGAAGTGAAATGAAATGTTACATTTCTGGGTTGATCAGAAGACCAGAGCTTTTACCCTTTCGATAACTTAAGATTCTCTCTGATGGAGCTGAACGGGATGAGTCTGATCTGACCGAGGTGTTTGCATGAACGGTTTTTACTCTGACTGAAAATAGTCCCAGCAAACTGAACTTTACAGATAAATTATATGTTTATGCAATGTATCTTATCTTTATTGATAAACCTTTACTATTTTATTGCACAGAAGTTTTACGCCAACCTAACAGGCTTGTGCTCCACTTTTCTGCTTATGATTAATATCCGGCTGGGTGATGTTTGAACTGTTCATTTCATTATTAGTTGACTGTTGGGGTCTGTGTAAATAAACTATGTGAAACAGCATTTTATTCATATCTTTTTCCACATTAATGGCTGCAGCTACCTCGTGCATATTCCACTCTACTAATATTTGACTGGCAGTTATGCAGAAAGTGACGCACCATGTGCAGCGCGTCATAACAAAGCCATGCTAAGATTTATTCTCAGACATGAACAAACAGGACGAGCGTATGCTGAGTGAGATTTTTATCTGCACATCTCTTGCATAACAGAATTTGAGAAATGCTTTGGAGCCCGGGGTGTTGCCGTGCCACTTTGTCCGAGGTGACATATTTACAGTCATTTGTTTACTCTGTTAATTCCAGTAAATTTTCATACTGCATTAAATCACTCGCTGCAAATAGACGAAAGAGACTGATCTAATAAAGTGGCTTCTTAGTCAAAACGACTAGGACAAGCTTTTTACATTCTCGTATCAATAAATGGGTCTTATGTAATGAACCACCTTCCTGGAAGGAAGAGCATAAAAGCATGTTTGCTTTGCAATAAAGTGGAGCCATAAAAGTTTGATCTCGGAAGACAAAACTAATAGTTGCTCTAGCTCCAGTGTCGCTTTTTATTTTTAATTTTTTCTTTGTATTTTGATCTTTTACAGGCCCTCGGCAGAGAGCACTACAGAAAACCCATAGTAAGTATGACTGCAACAGGAAGGTTAATACACGGATGATACATAATTTCACATAAATATCCTCCCTCACGGCTTGATCAGAACACCAGAATATTACAACAATAAAGTTCATCATTTCAACAAGCACACAAGATGATTGGAAAGTTCAGGACTTTATCTTAAAGAGATAACATCAAAGCAAAACACATCCATGTTTTGTTGAAGGTTTGAGTGACAGCTGCTACAGTGTTGCATGCAGCTGGTGTTGACATGCCACATAATAAACACTGACATGCTCTATATCTGCAGTTTGCACTTCAAACTTTGCCTTGACTGCCTGAAATGACTGAAAAGGAGAGAGCCAATGACTTCACACCTATCTTAGTGTCTCCCTACTTCAACTTATTTTGATCTGTTTATAAGCTGCATGTTTTCTAACTGATGCCACTTTCTTCTCCTCAGCCACCAGCCCCAGATGACCTGTCCATTGTTTGTTTCACCAGTGGAACCACAGGTAAATGTTGTGTAATTTAGGCTTCGGTCATGCCCCATTTCTGTGTGGTGCTTGAAGGTTGTTTCCTTCAAGGCTCCAGGTGATCCTGCAAATCATTAACAATTCATGGGGGCCAAAATCTCAAATGATAAGGCTTGGGTGTGAATTTGGCTCATGATCTGGTAATTAGACAACTCCTACGAATTATGAGACACATTACAAAACTGCCAAGACTATCCTCCTTTGCTTTCCTTCTTTGTACAGCGCTGTTTTCAATTATATTAGGAATGTTTAGCTGTGCCAAATCATCAAGGAAATATGTTGTTCTCCTGAATGTTTTGTTTGTGGCTTCTTCTGTGACAGTGGACACAAAGAGAGATATTCAGAGGCGTTAGGTTATCTGTAATTAACACTTACACCTGTGTCTGTGGTCTGAGCCAGAGGATATCGACCGCAAGGATTATTTTCCGAACAGTTTTAAGCTGCGCTCTTTTTGCTTCCTGCTGCTGTAAATGTCCAAATTATCATATTCAAAATCTCTTTTGTTGTGAAAGAGTCCATCTTCCATCTGTTGCTCAAACATATAAAACTGCACGTTTTCTGGAGGATCGGATGGTGCACAAGGAAAAGCCTGCTTGCTTTTAATAGAAGAGAAATAAATAAACGTCTTTTTTCCTTCACAGAATATTAATCATTCTACATTTAGTTTCTCAGAACATTATCTCTGCAGTTATCACTTTAATCTGTCCTCCAAAACAAAAGTTTTGTTATTCTAGATGCCGCTGCAGGATAACAGCGAAAAAAATAAAAACAGCTTTGTTTTGGATTACATTTGTAATTCTCATGGCTTTCTTAGATACTAAGCAAATTTTAGATATTTTGTTTAATTAATCATTTCCAGAACAAAAGTTAGGAAATTGTGACCCAAATTAGACAATAGCTTAATTTCCATTTTGTTAGATTTTACTTTTGCATGTAAACAAAGGTTCAGACTCACTGATTCCACTTTTGAAATAAACCTTGTTTTACAAGCTGAACATTGACCTTTAAGAAAGGATTAGAAAGCAATTACAAACACCTATGACAAGCTCTCTGCATTTATATAACCTTTATCAAACGCCCTCTGAGCTATGCACACTTGTAAGCATTTTCAAGAAAAAAAATGAGTTAATCGGTGTCAACTGTGGACCTTAACTGCTTAATGTTGCGTGTCACTGCCAACAGGAAGCTGCCAGCAGCAAAATCCAGCTGCCCTGTGTTTTCTAAATGACACGTGACTTAGTGGAAACAGCATTTCACAGACACTGCTGAACTAGTGCAAACACCAGTCCAGACTAGTGACACTTGGGTTGAAATAAAAAAAATAAGATACAAAATTAGAAAATTGAGGACACCAATAGAAAACTATGACCTCCTTGACAGAAAATGTTTGAAGGCGTTTATTGGGGACAGTTGAGGCTCTAATAAAAAACAGTCCAAGCAAACAAGCATTTACTGTAAATCATTTAACAGCACCAAATGATCTCATAGTAAGAGTGTAATTTGCCCTCCCCTCATGATATGAAACCTCCACTACAGATACTCCGGCGTGTCTCGTCACGTCGGCCTCACGGGAACACAAAAGCAGCTCTGCTTTTAAGGGAAGGTCCCATCCTGTGCCAGCGCTGAAGCAAACACACACACACAGCAGCAGAGGCAGGTCACTTGAGGATTCCCTGGTGTCAGTTTACAACGTTCACCAGCAGCAAACTCTGCCATCTTCTGGCCGGAGAGACACCTGCAGCTGCTCCAGCATCAGCAGTATCCAACTTCAACCAAAATTTCTCAAGAATCCTCTCTGACTGTTGCCACATCTGTGCAGCTTGGCTGACATGATTGCTTGCGGCTGTGGGTATCAGTTTTCATAAAGAGGAGGGTTTCATACAAGAGTCATTGCTTCATAAAAACCATGATGGGAACATGTCTGCCTGTGTTAACTTGACTAAGCCCTGCAATGACCTTACTGTAATTAAATTATATTTTACAATTAAAGTGAATCACTCCAGCAGTCCTACTTTTTAATGGGGAACCAATGTTTTAAGTTGTGACAGAATAATGACTATTTCCCCTGTGTAAGCAAATCCATCCGTCTGTCTGTCTTTCAGTCATGTGTACAGTCAAGTGTTGAGGCCCATCAGTGTTGTTCTCTATTCATTACATTATTTTGCTTTGAAACTTTCAGTGTCACACCTAATACAATGGTAATACACTGGGGATGCTCTGATAATCCACTCCATCCCATGGGCAGTTCACTGTAAACAGCCAGAAATGCATCACAAATCCTCCTTTTGTAAATTACGCTAGACTTTTTAGGGCAGTAAAAGTGAGTGAAATTCCCAAGAAATCTCCAGAGGGAGGTGTGTTTTCCAAAACAGGCTCCTTTTTTGACTTTTTGCACATCCGGCAGGAGCTAAATGACTCGCCTGACATTTCTGTGGGCTTTTCTGTGTCTGCTTACTCAGGAAATCCGAAAGGAGTCATGCTCACCCATGGAAACGTGGTGGCGGATTTCTCAGGCTTCCTCAAAGTGACAGATGTGAGTTGCCCTCACTTGTTTTACCCTTTGAGTTCCTGTCTTTCCTCTTAGTCATTTCAGATGAGTTAATAAAGATGTGTCTTCCCCAAATGATCTTTTGGCCTTGTGACACAGCTTCTATTTTAATGTTGGTGTGTGGTGTTATCAGTTCTAAGTCATCTAATTATTTCCTTCCTTGTGTCCTGCAGAAAGTCATTTTCCCAAACCAAGACGATTGCCTCATTTCCTTCTTGCCGCTGGCCCACATGTTTGAGAGGCTCATTGAGGTAAACTGGCTGAGTATACATCTGTAACTACAGGAATGGGTAGAGTAGTTCCCGGACGTTAGCGTGGGCAAAGGAAGAATTTTTCTATGAAGTAAGACATTGAAGGGGAGGGATAACTTATGAGGGTTCGAGCAGCAGAAAAAAAGACTTGATCCTCACGTTTCAATCTTCCTTTCTTAAGTTTCGCTTCCCAACTCTCTGGATGAAAGCCACGCCCATAATTTAGAGTCAGGAGTGGGCATGTCGTTTCACGTCATAGCCTAAGGGAGTACACAGGCAATGAAAGAGGATTTCAGTTGTTTACAAGAAACTCTGTTATTAAAAGGAATCAGGTAAAGGCAGATAATCATGGAAAGCATTTAGACCGAAGGGAGAGCCCATCCATCCATCCATTTTCTGAACCGCTTAATCCAAGTGGGTCGCGGGTGTGCTGGAGCCTATCCCAGCTATCAATGGGCGAGAGGCAGGGTACACCCTGGACAGGTCGCCAGTTTGTCGCAGGGCCAGGGAGAGCCCATTTATCGCCAAATGTGTTTACCTCCACATTATTCCTTCATTACTGTCTCCCACTACATTTTCAACAACATTTGGTATAGAGTAGTTTAGCACATTAATACGAAATTAGCCTGTAGAGTTTGGTTTTCCTGGGTGTTTCTTTGCAGAGGGGCTCGGTGGTGAGGGCATGCGCTGCTGGTGCCAAGACTGGAACTCCAGAGACCATTGATAAGTTTCACTTTTAGTCAGTGTTGTGCAACTGGAAAACTAGAAATATTTTCCTGTATTTTCCATCCAACTGCCTGTCTGCAGGTCTGATGGCAACAGACATGTCAGGCAAAAAGCTGCAAAAGATGAGTATTTACATGCCCTGATATCTTCCATAGATCCTTCAGCCCTGAACGAAAACCACAGTTGTGTTAAGAGGTCAGACTGGTGGGGCAACAGAAATTCCGATTCCTTAGTTGCATGCATTTAGTTGTGAGGTAATGGGGGGGGGATGGTTGAAATAAAGCTGAGAATTAGTGGGGATAGTTAGTGGGGAGGAATCCGTGCTGAGACAGCCGATGATCAGACTGTTTGGTGTGACAGGACAATGCATCATTATTTTAAATACACAGTAACACATAAAGATAGATAGATGGATAGATGGAGACAAAGACTTTATTGTTTGCTCCTCATGGAGACAGGAATTTCTCTTCAGCAAGACTCGGGACATATACAAACATAAGATTAAACACACAACACAAGATTGAAGATTTAATCTCTTACAGATGCAGATTTCTTCCACTTTCCTCACAAGCTGACTCATTAAAAGTTTTAGTGGACGGATAAGGAGAAAAAAACAAACCTTGAGAGGAAAAAATAATCATATAATCACTTGAAGTATCAACATAGCTGTCCTCCTACCTGCTTTGTATTGTTCTGTCACTGCACCAAAATGCATTGTAACGTTATAATAGTCAGCTAGTTATTAGCTGTCCTTTTTTATTGAGCATTTGTGTTGAAAATTTAAGAATGGATAAGCTAAGAAGTTTGGGTGTAGAAAATATTTTCCTTTCGCCTCACAGGGTTGTTGCAGGTCAGTTTTGGAATAAAGGCTGGCAGGAAATATGTTTACTGATATTATAATGCCCAATTACTCACAGATTTATTGAGGTTTAAAACCTGATAGTAAATATTAAGAAGCTGTCATTTATGTTTGCATATTTAAATCTTTTCTAACTCTTGCTTTTAGCATTTTCCTCTCCTAAACAACCCCTAAGCTCCTCGGATTATTTTTAATTCTCGTAAAGCTCAGGTGTATTTGTTATTCTTCAGTGAGTCAGATGTGTTTGATCGCTCGGCGCAGGAGCAGGTAGAACCTGATTTGTTTGGTTTGTGCAGCAGCAATGTCAGAGGCGGGAGGCACAGACCCAGGAAACCACCTAACTTCCCCAGACACCACTAGTATCACACAAACACATGGCTTCATGAGTGACACTCGTGACACCTCGAGTGAAGAAGAAAAAAAGAGGGCGGGTGTTGTGCTTTGTTGTGTCCTTATATGGCATCTAAACAGGGAGAAATCTGCATTTGGCACCTTATTTTCCCCCTAGTTACTCGACAGCAGCCCTTTATCTCTTAGAGTGTTGTCACCAGGACTTATTAATAAAAGGCATCTTTAGCATTTGTGAGGAACAAATATTTTGAAGGCCCGGCTAATTTTGCATACAGGAAACCTTATTGGAAAAGATGCAATCTTCTCACATGTGCATTACTTTTCTGATGTCTTTCTAAAAATGGGTTTAGCTGCCTTAGTTGCATTGATTTGAGTTAATTGCAAGTCAGAGTTTCTGTATCGTGGAAGGTTTTTCCACAACATACAGCTCAGTGCTTTGCTGCAAAGCAGACTAGAAGTTAGACCTACGGTACAGCTAATAGTGTCACTATAAATTAGTTTATTTTAGTGTCCATGCTAGGCAATAACAATTTTCTGTCTTTTTTCCCTCTATATTTAGTTATTTAGAATCAGTCTGGGTGGCTGAGCTGCAGATCCAGAAATGGACAAACTGATGTGCTGAAAACTGGTTTAACTAACTTCACTTAAAGCTGCTCAAACTAAAAAAAAAATAAGAAGAAAGAAAGGAAATTGGATGATGTTGCATGTGCATTACTTTATCAGTCTACTCATGATGACAATCATATGAGCTGGTCATGGGGCCATTTCTTTATGCAGGGCAACTTCCCCTTTTTCTTATTTAAAATTCAGAATGTGGAAAGGCACTGCTTAAAATGAGAGTTTTATTTTAGTATGAATATAATGTCTAAAGATGAAGAAAATGGATCTGAATGGAGAAAAAATATTCCAAAGCTATTATCTGAATTCTGTCAAATTTGTAAGACAAAAGGTTTGCAAATCATAATGTGTTCCTCTTTCAGTCTAATGACCACAGCCAATGTTAACACAGGAAATTCCTTGAACACAAATGTAAAAACGATACTGAGACATTACAAGTCCTGTGTAATCTTACTTTTTTTTTAAATGACGGAAACTTGAGAGTGTGGGAATGAAAACTGTGGTATTTACGACAAATGTGATGAAACATACAAAGGCTGGTATTGCCAGTGAAACCCAGACTTATACCCATAAGCTTATTAGATTTGACCACATAAAGGTTTTTATTTTCAATCTATTGATCTAGTTGTTTCTCTAAAAGGGTATAAAAATTAAGTTTACCTCCATTTATTTTACCACAGTTTTTCTGTAATATCGGGACATGAATTTTATTCGTGTAAATCCTATCTCCCTTTCCTATGTTGTTGTTTCTTCTTGCAAAGGTATCAGATATTTGTATTTTTTGTGTCTGTGCAGTCTGTGGTGTACTGCCATGGAGGTCGGATCGGGTTCTATCAGGGTGACATCCGTCTTCTGTCAGACGACATGAAGGCCCTGCGGCCGACCATTTTCCCCGTGGTGCCTCGACTGCTCAACCGCATGTACGACAAGGTGAGTTAGCGGCCGCAGAAGGCCATGAAAGAAACCGCACTTTTTACTTATAATTATAGATCTTTTCTAGAGCTGTAGCTGTAGTTTATATGATCTAGTTGCATGAGATGAGATATTTTGCTTAGGCGTCAGAGGGCCTGGAATTCAGAACAGTTTTACATGAACATTGCTGAACGCTTTCAACTGCTGGGGAAAAGCAGGGTTTGTGTCCAGCTAAGACATGCATCTGGTCTTCTCTTCCCCGCAGATTTTCAGTCAGGCAAACACCCCGTTGAAGCGCTGGCTGCTCAACTTTGCTGCAAAGAGAAAAGGTGCTGAACTGAGCAGAGGAATCATTCGCAGTGACAGCATGTGGGATAAAGTCTTCTTCAGTAAGATTCAGGTAAAAGGCGTTTCCCTGAGCAGAATGTGGAAGCCCGGCTTTTGACTGAACCAAACTGACTAAGAGTGACTAAGAGTGAAACTGAAAAAACTGATCTTTTACAGCATGAAGTATTATATAAGTGAAGTCCAGCAACAGTCCATCATATCTTCGTATTAACAAGCAATACCAAAACATGTTGATAAAGGAATCAGTTGATGTATTACTCTGTAATTTCTAATTTATTCATTTTTAAAGCACCTTTCAGGCCAGGATAAAACAATGCATGCATAAAATACTGTAATTAAAAAATAGCCTTGACACAACAAATATAAGACCAGAAACATTATAATACTGTAATACACAAACTTTCACACACACACCAAAGTCTTCACTAAGCTAAACTTTTGTCCCTAATGACTGTCTCTATTAACTTAAAAAGACAAAAGTAGATATATGTGGTAATGTGGTTAATTCATGTTTATCGATGTCAAAGAATTCATGGTACTGTAATCTCCCACATCATGAGATCAAGCATTTTCTCCTACAACATTAGGCGTTTGTGACAAACAGTATTACGTATTTAGTAAGGGCTTGTTTGTCTCAATATGATAGATGGTGTTGTTTGTTTTGGTGTTGACGGCTCTTATCAGGTTCTAATTATACTAAATCCTGATTTTTGCCAAAAAAAGAATATTCTGAATGAATTTTATGTTTCCACTCTGTATAGGCCAGCTTGGGAGGACGACTGAGGATGATTATTACAGGAGCAGCTCCTACCTCACCCACTGTCCTGGGATTCCTCAGAGCAGCTCTGGGATGTCAGGTCAGATCCTCAATGCCACTCATAGCATGCACGCACTCTAATATACTGCATGTTTTCTGTATTCTGTTTATACTCATGAGCAGCCTCTTTAACATGAAACCTCTGTATGCTCTAACCCCGAACTCAATCTTTACTGTCAAATCATAACCTTTAATCAGCTGTTCCACAACTTTGATTCAAAGTTGAGAGCTGGCAGCGGGTTTCCGTCTCAGCAGCCGCGGTTCCTGCAACAGAAAACCCATTGTCAGAGACAAAGTGGTGGCATTAGCAGTTAATTTATTGTTCCATAAGGGAGGATTAGCATTGAAGGTTGATCCATTAAGTAATAAAAAAAACAATGTCTACAGTGTGAATGATCATAACAATCACTGCCAGCATAAAAACAAAGAATATGCTGTTTTGTGTGATTTCTCTTCATTCTGATTGCAGCATATTAGCTTAGCACAGTAAGTCAGCATTGTGCTTGTCTTTGCAGGTGTACGAGGCGTATGGCCAGACGGAGTGCACAGCAGGCTGCACCTTCACCACACCTGGAGACTGGACCCCAGGTGAGTCTGTGTTTTGTTTGTTTGCTGATCCTTATCTCGACCCGAATCACCAGACTTGTTTATTGATCCAAGCTTTTGTTCAGAAGTCTACAAATGAAGACAATGACTCATGATTTTATGGACTGAACTAGTGCAACACTTTAAGCTCTTATCGTGTTAACAGGTGATACCTTCTGCCACTTTGTGTCGAAGCACCCTGATCACACGGTCAAAAGTCTGAACTGTGAGCACACTGGCGTTGACCTGAAATGATGTAACGGCTCAGACACGCAAGCTGCTGTGCTCCCGGTGAATGATTTACAGATAGGGTTCGGTGGGGGCGAGGAAGAGGAAGAATGAGGGGGAGGCTGTCTTTAGACGGGAAAAAGGAGAGGCTTGGAAGGGTGAGACATAGATGAAAAGAGTTTCTAAGATGGTATTTCTTACATCAACAAGCTGGTACAGAGAACAGGAAGCTATTATTACTGCATAAATGAATGACTGCCGCCTGTGTATTGAGTGGAGTTAGATGTCCCAGAAAGGAACAGATTTCCTAAGTAAACCTCTATGCTGTCATCTGATCTTAAAACCCATAAATAGATTTCTGAGTCTGATCTCATGCAGTCTGTTTCTCTGACATTTATAAGGCCTTAGAATGAAAGATGACAGAAAAAGGAAAGAAACTGCAGGTTTGCTTAATCACGGTTGTAAACGAGGTAAACTTTGGTCTGGCTTGGATTTAGTCTTGGCAGAACTATAATTGGTTGGGCAGGGAGATTATTGCTGAACCATGCTGGTGTCATGAGACTTGGCTAATGAGAAATGTGCTGCAGTTTCGGGCCAAATGTATCCACAAGTCAGAGCATTTGATTGGAGCTGGCTGAGTGTGCACAAACACAAAAAAGCTGGATAATCTGAAGATGACATGCCAGGCACACGAGCTGTCCGCTACAGTTGTGCAACTTTCCTGGGAAAATGACTTGCATTCTGTAGAACTGCTTGGTCTGATGTGACTGCACCGTGTAGACAAAGCTTAAAAACCACAAAGTTTGGTAAAGTATTTGTATACTTCCATACAAGTACTGCCAATTTTCCATTCAGGGAATTTGCCACATTGACCTTAATCTTTATTCCATCTTAAAGCCACTTTATTCCTGAACATACAGAGATACTGTGTCAGGGATGTAGTAAATGTAAAAGTCAACATATGGATATGTTTGAAAATCAGTTCTTTGTTGCAAGAGTTTTTTAGACCTTTGAGGCTTTCACATATTTTATGAGCCTATACATCTCTCCAGCCACAAGCTATGTGTGATTATACTTTTAGATTCATAGTAAAAGCAGCACTTGTGAGATTTGTGGGGATGTGTAAAATAATATTAGTATATATGTTATTAGTAAAGAATAAATTGAGATAGAACAAATGAGAAAGGAGAACAGGGGTTCCCAAACTTTCTGAGCCATGACTCTAGAGGTCATGGCATCAGAATCTCCATAAATAAGGAGGATGAAGTGGTTTTTGGTGGATTCAGTTTACTGCTGAGATAATGCACCTGCATATCAAATTCAGATTTTTGATATGAAATGTGTGCTAACTTTGTTTATGCAATTTGTGTGAAATTAAGGTGCTAATTAATTAGCCGATTTAGGCTATGTATTTTATTACAATTATCTGGCGACTCCCTAAAATGATCTTGCAACCACTGGGGTCATAACACCAAGTTTGAAGTTTAAGTTTAAGCTGTTTGCAAGAATATATAATGTCTGATATAAGACTAACCATAAACATTTCTATATTTATACCCAACTTAACCAACTGAGCTCAGGGGACACAGACAGTGATCTCGATCCAATTCTGCATCGTTCTTACTCTTGACTTTTTATCTTTTAGAGGTGAAGAACCTCTAGTCACAGCTTTAACTCTTATAGCAGAAAGCTGTGTGCAATCAGTCCTGTTGTATTTATCAGAGTCAAAGTCAGGTTTATTTGTCAATTTCTTCACATATCCATGCCATACAAAGGAATCTAAATTACGTGTCTAACTGTCATGCATAAAGTATCAAGACAGAATAGGACAGGACAAACATTAAAGTGCACAGACACAACAATCAGAACATGAACATGTCCCATTACAGTGTAGTCCTTAAGTAACACTAAATAATAAATAAAGCGCAAGTTGCTTAAGGCTTCTAAACTCTACATTGAGATGTTCCAACAATGTACATTCAGAAGAGATGTACTATGAGGAAGCAGCTCCAGTATCAAGTTTAAAGTGTTTGTAGGGTTTTATATAGCAGGGCAGTCAGTTGTAGTAGTAGTAGTACTTAGCAGCATAGCAGCAGTAATGAAATGTCATGTTTTACAGAGAAAGGCATTTCAAGCCTCTCCTTTAACTATCAGGAAGAGCTTTAAAATTCCTATTCTGCAACAGGTGCACATTCAAGCATTGTGAAGAATTAACCTGGAAGAGTAGGTTTACAGATGGAGCCGTTTTTCCAGCTTTGTTCAGCTGCTTTAGAGGGTGGGGTGGCCGACACCAACACTGAGAATGAGATGATACATAGCCGAAGAAACCACAAGACTACGTGCCAAAATGTTGTCTGGTCTATGATCCTTAAGCAGTTCAAGATGGAAATTTAGACTGTTCTGTAACACTTTACTGTAAGTACTGTCCTCAAACTGTGCTCTAGTGTCGCCCCCTGCTGCTTAGTTTTTGTATTTCAGATGCTTTTTTATACAATGTTAGTGGATTTTGTTATAGATGGAAGAAAAACCATTGAAAGTTAATTTAATCCAAGTAACAAACTCAAATGTCAAATTTTTTGAGCATCGTATGAACGTCGCCAATACTGAGAATTTATTAAGAAGTGATTAATTGTGACTTCCTCTGGTGTGACTGTGGGCAAAAAGAAAAATAAAGAAAAAGCTCCAAATAAAGAGAAAAAAAAACAAACAGAAAAGGTAGCGCTAATATTTTTTTCTTAATGCACCTATAGGTCATGTTGGGGCCCCGCTGCCATGTAACCTCATCAAACTGGTGGATGTTCCTGATAAGAACTACTTTGCCTCTAAGGGAGAAGGAGAGGTAAGGAAAGGGATCTCAAGTTTAAATGTCATTTAAACAGTGAAATGTTTCTGTCTCAAGCACTGTCCTCATCCTTCATCTAGGTTTGCGTAAAGGGACCAAATGTGTTTAAAGGCTACCTCAAAGACCCGGAGAGAACGGCTGAGACGCTAGATGCAGACGGCTGGCTCCACACTGGAGACATTGGCAAATGGCTGCCCGTATGTGCATCAGCCTTTCATCGCTGTAAAATATACCGTTTTTTTTAAAGGCACTGATTTCCCCATCATATCTGTTGTCTCCTGTAGAATGGCACGTTGAAGATCATTGACAGGAAAAAGCACATCTTCAAGCTGGCCCAGGGTGAGTACATCTCCCCGGAGAAGATCGAGAACATCTACATACGGAGCGAACCAGTGGCACAGCTCTATGTACATGGAGACAGTCTCCAGGTAAGGACCCGGACATAATTATTCACTACCCATCAATTCATGTCACTGAAATCTTAGACGTGAAGCAGGTGTCTTGCGTGAAAGTTGTGGCATTTTGTTGATTAGTGGTTTCCCTGCTGTTTCAGTCCTGTTTGGTGGGAATTGTGGTTCCTGACCCTGAAATCCTGCCTGAATGGGCCAAGAAGAAAGGCATCTTGGGGACCTACAAAGACATGTGTAAAAACACGGTAAACAAAATGTCAATGAAACATTTAAAGTCCCCTTTCCACTCAGAGGGATTTAGATATAATGGTGACATCTTTCTTATTTACTAACAGGAATTAAAAAAGGCAATCCTTGAAGATTTAGTGCATCTGGGCAAAGCCAGTGGCCTCCACTCTTTTGAGCAGGTAGGAAAACAGTATGGAGCCATGTTTTGATGAGCAATGAGTCAAGTTTCTGCTCGCCGTTTCTGCGCTCAGCTTTACAGAGATCTTGGGTGGGGTTTAGCCACAGCTAACACAGACTATGATGACCTGTCACAGAGTGGTGCATATATATATATGAAATCAAGATCTAAGGCAGGAGACTCACAACATAAATAGTCAGGTATAACAAGGACAAAAGACAGGAAGTCAAATCATCTGGCGAAAAATAATTACTGTTGAAATTTCACTTTATTAGGGGCAAAGCTGATCAATAACGAAGGTTACGGAGCGGCCTCTATAGGCTGCGTGCTTCAAAGCTGTTTATTCATTCGTGAAATGAGACAGCCTACCTAGTGTGTGAGAGTCTCCCATAATGCTCCAGTCCCCATAGCGTTGTGCTAATTCCTTCAGATAACTGTGAATGGAGCCAGAAATATCTGCTAATAGTCTCATTTTAAAATCTACATTAGTGGCTGGCTTTGTTTTTTAAAGAAAGAAAAAAAGAAAAGGTAAATAGCCGGTAATGCTTCATTAACAACTTACATATTCACAAATATTAAACATTACATTATTTTACTGCTACAGTTTAACAAACTTTAGTAATTTTTTATATTCTGTCACATCTCTTTGGCAAAAGAGATGCTAGCAGTTAAAAACATCCTCGGCATTTTGCAGCTGCCTGACATCAGAGCCATGGCTCTGCCTGTCCTTTTGTTCACGCTGAATTATGGGTCGAAAAGATGGCTTCACTTCAAGCAAAACGAAGTGCGGGTTAGGACGGTGGATTCAGAGGCTCCGTCAAAGGCTTTTAAATCGGGGCTGTACTTGGCTATTATGTATGCAGCCTCCGAATCAACATTTCGTAGTGTCAAGAACCTTGAATGGGTGAATATTTGGTGTACAAAACTGAGATATACCTCTGCAGTGCCATCAACCTCACAGATGGCAATTTAGTGTGTACAAAGTGACAAGAGCCTAGAAAGTAAAAATTAAAAACCTCTTAAACTGCTTTAACAAGAAAAAAATAAATGTTTTTTGCAGTTTCTACTGAAAAATATAACCTTACTGACTGATAATTATAGCCACGGTGTAAAAACAGTTATATATATTATATTCAGATACTATAAGCTAGAAGATATAGACTTTGAGTTGTCTACAAGAATATGTATTATCTGAAATAACACTTATTAGTAACATTTCTACATTTTTGACACCACATAACCAAGTAAGTTCAGATGCTCAAATTCTACATCGCTCTTATCCTTGACATTTTTTCTTTTAAAGGTGAAGAACATCTATATCCACAACGAGATGTTCTCCATTGAGAACGGCCTCCTGACTCCAACACTAAAGGCCAAGAGACCAGAACTGAAGGAATTCTTTAAGGCGAAAATCGACCAGCTGTACAGCAGTATCTCCATGTGAAGGCCAGCGGACCTCATTTTCCCTCGAGCATCCTGACACAAAGATCTACTTTTTACCAGTGACCTGCTGCTGCGGGTCAAAAACGTGTCTCTCGAGCCTGAACATGCTTTGGGAAAGTAAACCAAAACTGGCCAAACTGTGGAAGAATTAAAATGGCTATTAAAAACAAATCAAAACATTAAATTCAAGTAAAACACAGAGCATATTGTTAAACGTATTTCCATCTTATTTATGCGTCTACTGTCACAAAATGAAATTGTATGTTAAAAGGATACATCTTTACCTTTTTTTTTTTAAATGAGTAAATGAAAAAGCTGAGAGCACTTCCGTGTCGTCCAGCAGAGGGCAGCATATTCCTGCAGCCCCAATACAAAGCATCGTCATAATGAGCAACAAAGACATCTTCAATAGGTTGTCCTTTTAACAGATACTTTCACGTTTTACAGCACAGTGAATGTGTATATAGAGGAAATATTTTTTATAACAACGTGATTTGCTACATGTATTCAATATATCTCTGGATTTGTTTTCATTTAGGCATGTTAAATCTTCCCAACACTGTTCTCTGCTATTCATCCCAACAAATCATTGCTCAGTTCCATCCCGCAGAAAAATTGTCACTCGAAACATGAGCGGACTGTCTCTACTTCCCATCATTCTCCTCTCTTCCTTATCAGTTTAAAGTGATAAGCCAAACAACAAGTGGACATAAGTTATGCAGTTGTATGATGGCAAGTGTGATGTCGTAGTGTGTAGTGTAAGTTCAGGACATTTCTAATTGTGCTCCCTGTTGGACAGCAGTGGTCTTCATCTCCAGTCAAAACCGATATTCAATCAGAAACCTACTCGCAGCGGTGCCAGTGGAAGATTCATTCTGATCTGATACGAATAAGTAAAGTTAGGTCTAACCCCGACATTGTGCACTTAGACAAAAAAAATGTACATCCTGCTGTTTGAGCCAGGATTAAGACGATAAAGATAGAGCAGCAGCTTAAGCCTTTCAAATCGTTTCTGTCTGCACCGTTTCATGTGGAGCCTCACGACGCCTGAGCCACAAAGTCACACTTCATGTCATTGGATGGTTCATTGCAGTAAGTCACCGCTACATGGTTGTGGTCAGACGTTCAACATGCATGCACTTTGTTTAGTAGAAGACTGGCTCAGCGTAACTGTCATCCAACTCAACAGCTGGTGCAATCACAAGTTTCTGTTTAGCCGTCCTTGCACAAAGAGTATGTCAGGTTAAAAGTAGAAGGAAAAAAAACAAACATGAGAAAAAAAAAGGTAACCCAGGGCTCAGGGCAATGCATGCAGTTTGCCCTGCAATGCTGGGACCATTGGCGTTAGACTTGGGGTAGATAAAAAACTCTTTGGCCATTAAAAGGAGGCTGTTTACACACAGCATCAGCTGCAAGTGCAGGGCTATGTAACTTAGGCAAAGTTGATGATAAATTTCACTTACTGATGGCAAATAGAACAAACATCAACTTTAAAACAAAATAAACCTTTTTTTGTTAAAGGGGTTTACACGTAGAAGTAATGTATAAGCTTTTAAAGTTGATTACCGTCCCAAAGCATAAACAATGCGGATGTACATAAATGAGGACAGCTAGATGTAAGCATATTTATGAAATCAACGGTTTGAATGGAATTTCTTTCCTCTTTTTGCGTGTAGTAAGACGAATTGTACTTATTTATTTATCTATTCTGCTGTAAATGGAATCGGCACCATATCCTTGTATTGATTGAGTGCAGCAAAATAGGAAGAGGGAGGGTGGGGAATTGGTCGAGGGTGTGAAATAAAAGATATTGTGGAATGATTTTAAACTGGTGTTTCTTTTATCATTGTCTGTATGTCTGTGTTGTGTGGGTGGAAATGGACTGCTATAGTGTAGTCTTATTGATAACTTAAACCGCTTTTCACTATGAGTCACATTCACCTGTTTGTAAAAACATCTATATGCAGCACTTTGTACTCGATACAGGTTTTTTTTAACCCATGCAGTGCATTTCTCCATCGTGCTCGCACTCATGAACCCACATCTGGGTATGGTGTGTTATCAGCTTTTATGTGACCCACCAGACTACTGAGCGGTAGAAAGCTGCTCTTCCTCCTGAGCCAAAGTCGCCCCAAAAAGCACTAGCAGGACAAACCGGATAGAATACATGGATTGTTTATTGCAGCAGACACCCCCTCACCATACTAAGAAAATGAACTTTGTGTTATGATAAAGGAATATCAGCTACATGTCATTAAGGTCAATAAAACTATCCACTAAAATGTTATTCTACTATGGGAAGATTTACTTTTGTGACCAGTGGGTTTGAAAGTGATGGTATGCTATATGAGGCTTTAAAAAAAGACCAAAATATGCACATTTTGGCATGTATCATAGATCTCAAATAGTTTCAGCCAGGATTTCCTCACTGGATGATTTTTGTTTGATCTTTTTCATATCATGGAACCAAACTTTGGTACATAGTCATTGAAGCTGAGCATTAATAAGGAGAAGAAGTATTTCATTTCCTTTTGCCTCCCTGTCCATAATTAAAATAAAGGTTAACTGAGAAATACATTTTAAATTAAAATGAATGGACAAATTTCAAGGGGAGCCCTTCCACAAAGCTTAATCACCTTTATATCCATAACATGTCTCGTTTGCAAAGCAGTGTTTTCTGCTAGCTATGGTGCTGGAGAGGACGAAGCAGAGTTTTAAAAAAAAAGAAAAAAAAGAAAACAACAAAAAAATAAACAAATATTGCACTATATTTACCTTTTTGGCCAATTTTAACTTGTATTCAGGTTAGCAAACGTAAACAGTCATATCTGTGTGTTATTAAAGCCTATACACTCCTGAAATGTGTTATTTAGTGAAAGAAAGAAAGAAAGTAAATCAGTTCATGTAGTAAAATGGGGTCATTAGCAGTTAATTGGCTCAGCTGTGCTCAGGTTGCTAGGCACCCGCTGAACCAGTCCGCATGAGGGCAACCGCTATTAGCATACTGTCATGACTTTTATCAACTTTAAGTTAATTTAAAACGTTAGACAAGCGTGGAACAAATGTTAATGAATGTATGTAAATCTGCGAGATTGTAATGGATCGACACAAGCTCGGAGTTAGACGCTTTCGTGAAACTGGGTTTCCCTACAAACGCGATACACCAGTGAAACCAGTGCAGAGGAGACGAGGAGGTAAGAGCCAGACACCCAACTGCAGGAAAGGGTAGAGCACCCCCAAAGGAGTTATGGAGAAAGAACAATTTTATAACATTAATAAGTTTAGCTGAATGCTTCAGTGAGGAGTCTGTCTTTCTGTTTCCAAACTTTAAGGATATAGGATACGTCTGCCCAAGAAACGTTATTATACGTTAGCAGAGGAACCAGAAGAGGATAATATGCATGGCTCTGGAGTCAAACCAGCAACCTCAGAGTCTGTGAGTGGGGTGATTAAAAAATTATATTTATTTATACTCAGTAGAAGAATGTAGTTTTATAAAGCATGTCTAGCCTAAATGAACCATGTTGTAGGTTACAGGCCAGTGTCATTGAGTTTAATACTGATATAGTTAACACCATGCCACACTGGGAGAGAATCTAGCCACCAAAAAATGTCACAAGCAGGTTATCCAACCACACAGGAGACACCCATCCTTCAGGACTTTCAAGATGGTGATAGTCAACAATCTTGCAGCACAGAGCCGGACACATCTTTAAGCTCTGAGGAAGAGGATGAAGATTATGACAGCAGTAACTTTTTCTCCTGTGGCTCAACAACGTTGAGCAGCCTTCCCTCCCCAGAGATCTTCAGAACAGAAAATGGTGTGTGCTCCTTTGCTCGTTTTGGTCTTTTTTAAGTGTGTGTGTATAAATAACAATGTGTGTGTATTTGTTATCTGATCACAGTGAAATTTATTAATTCTGCCGGCAAAGAGGAGTTGAGTCTCTGCAATCTTCACAATAAAAACTCCACCTTGCTGGATGTTAGCTATGCTAAGAGCATCCAGATGCAACAACCACCCAACATCTCTGCCATCATAGGTGATGCTAAGAAAATAAATTACATGCATGTTTTGTTGTTTAGCTATATTAGAATAAATTTCACAGTAAAAAGTTTTGTTTAAAACATGGGTAGATTGACAATAATGTGATTTTTGTGATCGATAGTTGGTTCCTACATGATTCAAATCTAACTTAATTTATTAAGCTTTTTTATACAAGAGCAGAACAGTCCTTTTTATATAATAAAATGCACATAAGAGCAACAATGATGACCATGATTAAAACTACTTTTCTTTTTGCAGATACCTCCACCGTTGTTATTGAAAAGAATTGTGTGACTAGGTGAGTGTCAGGGCTTAATTCCTCTTAAAATAACCTAGTTAGCTGGTCAAAGTGAAATAATTGGTGGAGGATTTTCAGTGTATTGACCAAAACTCAGTTACTGCGTTTTCTATTTTTATCAAGCCACCACAAGACCTCTGACCCTGATAATGAAATACAAACAGACTCATTCAAATCAGGTGAGTTGTATACTTTACTAACAAGCATATCTTAATCAAACATTTTCTAAAAGGACTTCTTTTAGTGTCTTTCCCTTTTTTCAACTGTTTTCATTTTCTTGTATAGAAAATCTCCAGAATAAAACTCCACCAAAAGTAAGAAAACTCGTAATTATTTGTATTATTTTTTGTAAAAATGTGAATTAAAAAAATGTCAAATGTGTTCATGTTTATATTCCTGATGAAATATACATTTTTTCCTCAGCTCACTGTGAGAAAGCCCATTGTGTATAAGAAGAAGGTTTGGTTTAAAAGCCCCACCATTGCGGAGACCTTTGATGCAGAACCCATCCCATCCTCAACCAGTAATCTGTCTAACATCCTTAAGGAGGTGAAGCCAGATGCAAACCCATCCATAATGGGTGATATCGATTGTAAAGAAGAAACATTACCTCTGACGGTGAAGTTGAAAAGGCCAGTAAAAACCAGTCCGGTGAAAGCTAGGTTTTTTGATTTTGGCAGTGACAGTGTAGAGGATGCGTACTTTCAGTGGATGAGAGAGAGATGTGACAAACTCAAAAATGCTGTTTTATTTCCTTTCATGCAAGGCACACACAAGCCCTCTGACCTGTGACAGCTGATTTGCACACAGGTAGTGATTTCTTTCAAAAACATGAACTAATGTTAGCAGACTTGATTTAGATGGGCAGTTCGGGGAGGATGGGTGGATACTGTATATTGAGACTACCATGACAAAATTTGATCAAAAGGTTCCGATTATATGATAACATATAACTTTTGGATTGTGTCTGTATTATTATCATCAACAAAGCCTCAGGAAAACTCTAGGTCACAAATGAAAAATAATCAACTTAGATTTATAACTATTAACTTCTTTTTCCTTCACTTAAATGTTTCATTTAAAAAAAATAAATAAATAAATATGGGCATTCTGTCATTGTTTGGATTAAATGTGAAGACTTTTTTTTTCTTATTTTTTTTTAAGTGGTTTGTTTGCTCAAAAACTGTCCAGTTTAACCAATGTAAGAAAATGGTCATTTAATGCTGCAGAAAGGTGTTTGGGTGAAAATGACCACTAGATGGCAGATGTAACTTTGGTTAATTTTTCCAACAATTACTTTTCCTCATCCTTGTCTTTTTTCTTTCCTGTTCTGAATGCAAAATAAGAAGGGGGGAATGTATTCAGACAATTAAATTTAAATTAATGTAAATCTATGTAAATAACAATGTTGAGTGTGTGTAAAAGTTTGTTCGGATGCTGTTGTCTATATTTGTGTTGTCTATATTGTTGTTGTCTATATTGCTTTTGTCCATATTTGTATTGTCTTCGAATGTGCACATGTATGAGCCCCAGAAAATATAATAAATAAATGTAACAATAGACAAATTTTTTGGATTCTTACATTTACCCATTTTTATTACATTAAAATATTTTCCCTTTAACTCAGTTTTCCACTTTTTCATGAACTGGTCTTACATATCTACTAATGTTAATGTAGTCGGTCAAAAGTCGCATTTATATTATTTCTGTGAATACATTTCATGCTGTCACGATTCCGGACAAAACATCAACACGGCTAACCCGCTTACCACGTGGTACCTGACCAAAAATATCAACCAATCGCGCAATTCGTTGTAGCAGCCGCATCTGATGAACCAATCACAAAAATGCAGTGGGTTACCAAGTAGCTCCTGTGACTAATGTCTGTCATATGACTGTGACACCCATGGAGACAGTTACAAGGAACAAGATTTGCTCCTGGATTTGAAAAGGAAAAGAAACCTGTACCGAGTTTACTTTGGTACAAAATGCCTCCTACTCTCTTGCAGAAACTTTTTAACAAGAGAAATGCGCTTTCGTCGCCACCCCCGAGATGTAGCAAAGAGGACCCAGCTTTCAGGTAGCTGCGTCGTGTGTGTGTGTGTGTGTCTGTGCCAGTGTGCTGTTCGTGTGTAATGATGTGTGCGCAAGTGTTATTTCTGACTTTCACATTGTTGTCTGGAAGCATGAAAGAGTTTTGGAGCGATGCATGTTTTTAGCTTGGTTTTACTCTACAAATCAGCACTGTATAGTTTGGGATAATTTGACATCAGTGAGGCAAACTACAGGGAGACGTGGTAGACGTGTTGTGCCTGTTGGTGCGGTTAGCTAGCATGCTAATGCTAGCCTATAACGAGTCTGCTGCACGCGCTCTCTTGGTGGAACTTGGTTATCGCATTAGCACTTTTTTGGTCATGTACGCAGACATTATTGGTTGTTTGCTGTTCGTAATAACTTAACAATGAACGCCCAGTCTTTGTAGTGTAGCGTTACCAAGTAGATATTCACCGTTTAGAAGTTGCAGAAGCCGCGTCCAGCGCCTTCCTTTGTTTTCACCTCATGTTTCCCTTTGATTACTTTGGTACAAGCAGCGGCAGATAAGCACGCATGGTAGTAAGGGAAACTAGGCGAGCACGACACAGCAGTTACGCTTTCTAGCTTATCTTAAGCTATCTTGGAGCAAAGTACAAGTGGTTTGTCAGGATCTTGCCAACGATTTTGTATAGTTAGAGCGGTCAGACGCAGAGGAGGACACTGTGTGCTCTCTGTATGTGGGGATTGCTCCTGTTAACCCTCTTAAATACAGGCCAATCAATGCTTTTATACCGC
Organism: Craterocephalus amniculus; assembly: GCA_036024015.1. Taxonomy (NCBI): domain Eukaryota; kingdom Metazoa; phylum Chordata; class Actinopteri; order Atheriniformes; family Atherinidae; genus Craterocephalus; species Craterocephalus amniculus. The sequence continues at coordinate 7,685 of JAVQJG010093252.1, read as the reverse complement.
CCATATCATGTACAGTAGTAGAATACGATGTCCTAGGCTAGCTCTATAATGATTTTATATATTCTCTCTTTTTTAAAAATCTTCTGTCCATCACGATGTAGAAGGAAAGATGGTATACCCTGGTGTGTTCAGCTTTGCCCTGGTGTGAAGGCATATTACTACACAACTAATTTATGCCAGTAATGCTTAAAACAATATGATGTCAATACTTCTTGCAGCTGCTCAAAGGTTGAAATAATCTGTGCTCTTTGATTTTCATCAGCAGGCAAACTTTTTTGGTCTATTTCACATCTATGGAAATCTGCTGCATTTAATCAACCGAGAATTATTAGCAAATAAAATCCATAATGTCAGCAATATTTTACTGTAAGTAAATAATATATCTATTGGTAAAATGTACATAAACAGATTTTAATTTAGAATATTTTAAAAAGAATTAGACCATCTTACAATAAGTTTCATATACTCAATAAACTTGGTGTCATTCATTTAAATTTAGCGTGCATAGTCTGATTTAACCACCCAGCACAATAAGTGGTTATTTCTAATCTTCAAACTATTTTTTATCTTCACACATGCAAGAAATTCAGCATCTCTTGGACCTTCAGAGGATGTAACAAGCAGTAGCTTTCATTCAGTATTTAGATGACTATTGTAGAAAAATTTCCCATTGACTTATTTTTTTATCCTTATTTGTGTATAATAGAATGTATCAAGGAAAAAGGACACTTGAGAGGTTCAGTGGCATATATTGTATAACCAACACAGTTTTGAGATCTGAGCCACATATTGGAATGAAACACAATTTTGATATTGCACTGTTTCCCATGGATGACAAGCCTCTGGTTAACACTGGCATGCATACTCTGTTATTGTGAATCCCACATAAAAGGAGTCACTTCTTGAGTAACATCAGGCAGCGTGAGGGAAAAAATAAAAACTCTTAGTCCATACAACATCAACACATACAATATTCCTAAGCTGTATAACTTCTGTCACAGCTGCATTCACTAGAAAGAAACTTTATGCTCCCTAAGTTGATTTGGAGTCTCTGTACTCATTATGCTTTCGCACACAGTCTCTGTCAGGTATGCCGCCAGGGGGGAAGTGCTTTTTTTAATTGTAAATGACCTCTTCATTGCAAAATGTTGCTCCCACCCTTGTAACATTGGGGGATATGTTTAGCAGTGGACTTGAAAGCTCACCACCTTGTGGTGCTGGTTGCCCATGTTGTTGCCTGAGCACGTTCTATGTCCTTAAGGTGGCCTGCACCCAGCAACATAAATACTGTGTTTGTGTGTGTGCGTGTGTGTCTGGGCTGAGGGTGGGAGGGATTGTCTGGCATCAGTCCTAGAGCAAACGGGCAGGCAGCAGGCGTTTCTGTTAACTCAGTGGTCAGCTGTGCTTTCATACCTCTGGCATAAGCTCCCCATTCATCAAGCATGAAACTGCTCCGGAGGGGGGAAATCTGTGAGGAGACACGGTTGAAGAGGATACTTGGGTAGTAACACGGATGGACTAGTGCTTCATTAAGTGATAAAAGATTCAAGATGAGAGAAAGCTGGTGAATGACTACATTTGTGAAAGAGAAGAAGAGACCTAATAGATGGTGTAAGAGCTGATGGAGAATGGAGGGGAGACTTTGTGGTTGCAGGAACTGATGAAATAAAATGAGAGAGTGGACAGAGAGAGAAGATTACAGAATTGCTTCAGTAAAATGAAGGAAGTGGGCCTCAGATTTTAATGGGGTCTACTGAACAGATTTCACACTTTTATTAATTTAATCTTCACTCTGAGTTTTCAAGGGAGTAAAATAAAAGAAGATACAAGACAGATTCATATAATTTGTTGCAGCAGCTCTGACAGAAACCTTGCAGGCTGTGAGTCTAAAGAGGGGAGAAAAATAAGGTTGTTATTCTGCAGTCCTGTTGCCCTGATGATGTACCACCCGCCAAAAACACTGTCAGATCCCATCACGGTGGCTTCCAGAATACCACAGAGGGTAGGGGATTGGCTAACCCCGTGGAGGAAAGCCTAAAGCCTCTCCTGTTTCCCTGGCTGCAGCACCTGACTGGGACTGCATACAGTACATTACACTGAGCGATTCTGGCTCATCCTGCAGCCAGTCGGAGGCCTCATCAGCCAATAGCTTTGTCCTCCTCACTTGCACTCGTATTGCTTGCCTTGGCAGGAAACTTCCGTCTTGACTTGAGGCATATATGGCTCTGCATTATTACAGTAAGATGTGCAAAGGAAGGAACGTGTAAAATCTCAACTGGAGTCAGACATATTTACAAAGCTGTGGGTGAGGCTGTGTTCAATTTTGAGGCTTTAAAAAAATGAGCCTTAATTTAGCTGAATTTTTACCTTTTGATGTTACCAGGAATAATAAACTTTTTTATACACGCTCATCTTTTCTCTGTAATGTGGATAATATCATTTAAATCGAAGTCTTACTTGTTTTTCTATTTAGTAGGAAATGATCAATTCTCTGGAATAAAGCCGAAACATTGCTGAATATGATGTTCAGCTTAGTAAAGTGACATGAATATGCAATACGCCCTCTGAATCCTCCCTTAACTGTGGAAATGTATGACGTTACAGGCTGCCTTTCAAAATTTTACACCCCACCTGACTTATTTCTAGTAATCACTTCTTTCTCACTAGTTAAAGAGAAGTGGTGTCTCAGGTTCCAGATTGGCATGACATCCTTCCTCCACTGCATGCTTTCATAAGGTGGTGTGTCATGTGAGGCTTTCATCAATCTCAGGCTGTCATAGTTGTGGAATGATCATTTGGCGGGATGCTCAGTCACAGGTACCAAGCTGTGAGGGAATTAAAGAAAGGGGCTTTTCCTCATGTTGATGAGGAGCACACATTTGAACCTGTGCTCCAGCTTGGTACAAATTCATTGTAAAAACCTCTTGTATGCTGTTGCACATATTACAATACTAGTTAGTCCTTAGGTGTTCTCTGAACTGTATAAAACTCCTGAACATTTTTCAGAACTGATCTTTTTGTCAAAAGCAGTTACTTGTGTGGATTTACACCCTGTCAAGGTCCCATATTCATTTGCATATTTTACCTCTATATTAGGGCTGTCCCGACAACACTTTTTCACTTCCGATACCGATACAGAGGGTTGAGTATCGGCCAATAACCGATACCGATACTTACATTTTGTTATGAGCAAAATATTGTGTCAAACCTCACCTCAAAACCTTAAGCTGTAACTGATAAAGTCCGCAACAGAAGGTGTGAGAAAAATTGAATCATTAATTATTAAGCGATGAGTTAATTTAATAAATTTAAAGACTGTGAAACACACAGCACATTTCTGATTTTAAGAAAAAACAACCTGAGTAAACCCTGTAGAAAATGTACTAGGGCGATCTCATAAAGGGTGCTGAGGTAAAAAGGCTGGATAGAAAATGTTGATCACCTGGTATCAGCAACAGTATCTGCATATTTCAATGCAGGCCGATACTTTCCGATCCGTGTTTTTTTGTTGGTATCGGCACCGATACCCGATACTGGTATCGGATCGGGACAGCCCTACTCTATATTACACGTGTCTTTGTGCGTGAAAGCTGCAGGCCTCCCAAGGTTTTGTAAAGACTGCAGCTGTCATCGGGTTCCTATCAGGACTATTTCGAGTGGCCGCACTCAGGCTTCTCAGAACTGCAGGGTCATGGTAAAGATATAGTTTTACGTAAAAGCTCGACACAAATAGTGATGTGATGATTTTAGATTTTCTTGGTACAATTTTGAGTATTTCTCTGACAGCTATCCCAATTTTTATTATCGTATAAATTGTAAAATTGAACACTTCTTTTATAGGTCTTCAATTTTCATTTAATCCTATCTTTTGATGCAATATAACAAAAAAAGTAATCAAAAAGTTCCCCTCTGTCTGTTTATTTGGACGATAAATAACTGTATAAATTCTGTTTCTCTCAGAGAAAACGGATGAAAAAGGGTTGCAGGACCCCCACCTGGACATGGGAGAGTTCTTTCTGTAATCTACATGCCGAAAGTGTTTTTCAACACGTCTATTCAATGCGAGCAGAGGTATCGTCTTTGCTCTGAGTTATTTATGTCTTAGCAAAACCATTAAAAAAAGAGTTTGCGACGCTTTTCACTGTTTCTCATCGGAATAACGCAACATCTAATGAATGCCGTTTATCTTGTACGAGAACAGAAGCTTTCTTGTAATTTCTTTATGTAATCTCCAGTAATAGTGTGAAGAACTTTCCAGATCTCTTCTTTGGATGTTGTTGGCTGCCTTTTGCACGGTTCTCTGTCAAGATGATCCCTCGCTGTCTTGATAATATTAAGATCCGTAAGGGAAAATCATCTCTCCATAATACCTGCTTCAACTGATGTTCAATCAGTTCTTGTGTCATTTGGCATATCTCAGCCTTTTCTTCCCGTTTCTCTCCCTCAAGTGGCTACTTGACAGATTTCATTTGTTGAGGCTTCAGTGGACAGTCGATGGATCCACTGAAGGGCCAGAAGTCTGTTACCACTACTTCTGTCTTCCTTTTGTCTAGTTTCCTCTAGATGTTTCAGAAAACCTTGCACAATGGTGAGATGTAACATTTGGTACTAATTCTGTTGGCAAAAAGAGATATTTTCAGTGCATGTCAAACTTTATTCATCTCTAAAAGTTTATGATTGAAACAAAAGAACCAGAACAAGCGGGCTGCAATTTAGCACATTTTAAAATTGTTCATTGCACAATGAACTTTTATTCTCTATTATTTAAAGCTTTTTTGCAAATTCTAATTTATTTTTAGCTTAAATGCAGCTCAGGGGAGAGAAGTCCGGGGGAGCAACAAATAATGGTGCACAGTGTTCCCAGATAAACTGCTCACACTGGGGAGTTTTATCTGTGGGGAGCCTAAAAGTCAACTCTGTCACATGACCTAATTAGCCTGCTTTCAATCTCATGTTGAGTGAAAGAGAGAGCTGATAAGGGTGACGTTTAGGATCTGGTCTGACACACTTACAGGCTTGTGCTGGCTGACATTGTTAGTGCCGAACAGTTTAATCATCTATGTCACACAATGTGTCCTTTTTGATTGCAAAAACGTTCTTTTTTCAACCTTTTTTTTTTACATTTTACATTTGAGGTTTTTTCATTAGGGCTCAGCAATTAACCATTTTTAAATCGATATTGGGGTTTTAGACATTGCATTTAGCAAATTGCACAGGAGAGTGATTCATTTCAAACCCGCACTATCCACCGCTCCACAGATCCACTTTCTTGAGTTTTAGTTCCTGTTGTCCTCTTTATGCTACCATCTAACTTTTGAAATGTCCTGATAAAACAGTTTCACCAAGTAGAGTCATGAAAGGTCAGATCTCACATAACATGTTTAAGTTGATAAAAATATTTAGGTTGTGAGAAAATGACCCGACAACATGTGATCTTCAGGTTTCAGTGTTTCTTGGCACATCCTGATAGAAGCTATTTGTTTCTCAACTTAGCATCATTGCATTAGAATATAGAGCAGTTCATGTTCTGATTTCATCTCATGTGGTCATCCTCCATCTCATGTAAAAATATGCATGAACACTGAACAGAAGCTGGAATTTGTAAAATTAAATCACAAACAAAATTAAAAATTGGTCAGATAAATTCCAGTTAAATTTTTTTCTCCTCACATTTCTCAGGGCTACCTCTCACACAAATCTGGCCATGTCTCCTGATTTCAGCATGGCCTCTAGAACTCCTTTTGAACTTGATGATTTGTTCATGTGATTCTTTGTGAGACTTTTTGCTGTCAGCACTCCCATCCCTCCGCCTGTCATGAGTTGCTGATCCAGAAGTTATGACACAGGAATTAACAAAAGTGCATCTTCACTTATTGGGTAAAGAGTCAAATTGACTGGTGACTTGGCTAAAATATGTGAAAAGGGTGGGGGGATATACAAATATATTAAAACTGTTAGAATAAGAACTTATCAAATATAATGCTAAACATTACTCATATTTCAGCTTCTTTATAAAATGTTTATGGAATTTACTACTTATTTTTGCTATATTTACAAGTACTGTGACCCCCCAAAGTACAGATTAATTCCAGACAATACAAACCGCAGCATTGGCTATATGAATCAGTCAACCATTGACTGCTTGAATGAAATGCAAGTGTGGCTACAGTAACCTCAGTGTGTTAAAGCATCCTAACCTACTTGGTGTCATATGATTGCTGGAATACAGAAGTCTGTAATGCTACCTGAAATGCAGGCTGTCACATGCAAGTACTTCACTCACTTCACTTTTAAAAGCTTCACAAAGGTGTGTATATAATATACATAATGTAATAATATATAGTAATGTAATAGTAAAGACAATCTACAGAATACATCAACAGTCATAATTCCCCCCCAAAAATGCAAATCACATGAGTCAGTTTTTAAGATTTATTTAGCAGTAACATATGTGAACCAGATGAAAATAAAGTGCTCAATTTGGTAAGGTAAAAAATGATTTTTTTAATCTAAAGAATTAATTTAAAAATCATAAAACAAAAAAAATCACAATACATATATCTTTTGTATTATATTTCTCCCACTCCTAGTATTTTTCCCACTCCTAGTACTTTTTGGTAATCAGCTGTGTTTCACTTTGTTTAACCCCTTTTCTGATGTCTCAAATTTCCAACATTTGGTAGGATTTCTCAAATGATGTTTTGAAGTATCTTGCTTTTTCTGCAGGATGCCTCTGTGTACTCCAAAACAAGCATAAAATGCTTCAACTTAGGACCATCAGATTTTTTTCAGTTTTGCTCCCCCAAAAATGACAATGAAAATTATTCAATCATCAAAATAGTTGCTGATTAATTCTCTGGCTATTTACCTACTACTCTGGAATAATTTTTAGCCTCTATGGCATTTCACTGATCCACCAATGGATGTCACATGGACTTTTAAACAAGTATACTTACTGTGTGAAATATTTGCCTCTTGAATTTCTACATATTTTAGGATGTATGTGAGCTGCATCTTGTCCATGTATGTTAAACATGGTATGGATTACTTTGTCAAAGCACAGGCAATAAGATGGAGGCTGAAAAGTTAATGCAGGGTCAGGGCTGAATTGGTCCTTTGAGAATATTGGGACAAGTTTGAAGACATCATCTATAGTGCACAGCTTGCAGAGAAGGTCAGATTTAGTCTTTCTTACTAGGGCTGGACATCTCACAATCATAAAAACGCTGTAATCAAAGAAAAACGATTAATGTCACATGTATCTAACAGGAATGCATGTAGACTGGGTATACTTTTTTTTTATTGCTATTATTATAATTATTATTATTATTATTATCATTTTACTCCTTTACTTGTTTCTAATTATTTTCCTTTTTTTGAGTTTTGGTGGTTCAATAAACACTTTTTTTTAAATCAGTGAATAATCGTGTACATTAATCGTGATTTCAGTATCAATCAAATAATTGTGATTCTAATTTTTTTCCATAATCATCCAGCCCTATTTCTTACTGTTATTTGGTGAATTGTTTTAATTCAAAGTCATTTTGGCATATTGTTAACTAGGGATGGGCATTCGATTAAATTGTCTTAATCGATTATCAGGAGAATTAACGATCGATTATCGATTAATCATTAATATTAAAATCAAATATTTATAACCTATATTTAAATAAAGTAAGGTGGAA
>JAVQJG010093250.1:0-14275 GCA_036024015.1 Craterocephalus amniculus | reverse complement strand
CGTGGTGCTGAGTTTTTATAACATTGTCTCACTTTTGTGCGTGTGTGTGTGTGTGTGTGTGTGTGTGTGTGTGTGTGTGTGTGTGTGTGTGTGTGTGTGTGTGTGTGTGTGTGTGTGCGTGCGTGCGTGCGTGCGTGTGTGCGTGCGTGCGTGCGTGCGTGCGTGCGTGTGTGTGTGTGTGAGTGCATGCTTGTGTTATTTGTGGATACCTGCTGTTTGCAGCTGCATGTCCTCACACAGCTCTCAGTATCTCAGAGTCTCTAAAGGAAACGGCTGGAACCAGATGTGTCACATGTCATCGAGTCATCTCTGGACTACATTGTTGTTTGTTGTGAGGAGGAGTACTGATGAAGAGGAGGAGCTGTGGTAACTAATGCTCTGAGTTGTGTCTCTCTACTCAACACTGCCCCCTACAGGAACCCACGGATGTTTTGCAGGTACCATAAGAATTAAAGTTTTTTTTTTTCTTCTCTCAGAATATCAGCTGATTGTCCATCTCAGGTTTAGTTTTTGGCTCTTTGCTTCATTTCTGTATCAAAGCTGTTTAGGGTAAACTCTAAGAGCTGATATAGTGTAGACATCTTTTATTTCTGATTGGTGTTTTTTGTTGTTTTATCCCATACAGGAAAAATTGCCAGATGTGAGCTAATAGATGACATTCTGTTGGTTGTGATGTACTAAGAATTACCATATAACCATAAGTTAAAATATGATCAGGGTAAGTAGTTGGTTGAGAAGGTTTATTTCTTTAAACACTGATTATGCGAATATTTGTCTTGTTTGATTATTGATGAGTTTATCTTGAGTTTTAAATGAGAGCATCCCATCTCCTATTTTAATGAAGCATCCATGTTTCTATGTGAGGAGATACAGTACATATAAAAAATGCAAGTAGATATAGATGGTTCATTTTAGGAGAATAAAAACACAATTGATGTTTTAGTCATTGGACACCAATAGAAACATAGTTTCTTATTATATATTACATTTTTCATCAATGACCACTGATTTTGTTGCATGCTGCACCTTTAAGACTGCAACCAAACAGCAACGTAACACTAATTTTATCAAACTCCACACCATAAACACAGCATAATGCCCCAATATGCACTATTTAGCATGTTACAGTACCACAATAACAGCATTTCCTCAAACATCCAATAGTTAAAAAATTAAAGTGTGAACATTGTGGTAGAGTTTATCCTAAATTCTTCATTCCATTTTTTTTTCCAGCTGAATGTGTGTGTGTTTTTCACAGAGATGGGGTCGACCATAATATCAGTGTGGAGCCAGCTGTGGCTGGATGAGCCCAGGGAATAAAAACAGCCTGTCAACCAATGAAATCATCAATGTTTCAACATGTCAATAAGAACAAAGATGACAGCTGAGACGCCCCAAAGATAGAATCAGAAAGAAGTCAGAGACTCTGTTGCTCTAAACTTTGTTTCCAATGAGGAATTTCCACTTATTTTTAATCACAGGAGCAGAAAATCTGAAGGTGAATCTCGTCTTCAGACTGAGTGATGGCTACTTATGAAGCCTGGGATGGACGTCTCGCCCACACTGAGGATGTCTGACCTTCAGACTCCTTTCCAGAGCCAATGAGGAGACATATTAAGAAGAAACAGATGATATGAATGATGACAGAGTCAGAGTTCTGATTATGTAACATTTAATATTTTATATGGCTCGAAAGTCAGATGGTGTCCTAAATGAACTGGGGTAATGACTTTCCTGGAATGCACATCTAAAGCTTTACTGATTTCTCATTTCATCCATTGCTTGTGCCAATTTTTATTTTCTTCCACCCTCTTGCCCAAGGCTTTAATTTACTGTTGTATGTCAATCAATTTAAAGTGTTTTTTCTATTTTGAAGCACTAAAAATAAAAAGGCCTGTAAATGATCTAATATTGAGAAAAGATAACTGTATACCCACACACAGCTCCCTGACATTATCTGGTATTTCCCTTTTGTTGGACCATTAATGCATGGTTTGTATAAGAGTGATTCATGTCCTTGTCTGTTTGTGTGTGCAGCTGAGGCCGGGCCTGAATAACACAGATACCGATTTCTGTATGGAAGTCTGCATCTTGCAAACACAGAGCTGTCTGAAGGTCAGATGTAACCGGAACACATGAAGGATGCAGAGCTGGAAACAGCTTTTTTATTCTCATATCTGACCCTGGTGATGTTAAATGCGGTGGGAAATATAATCATAGGGTGGATTTACAGGAAATGAGCCACTTTAGCTCAGCCAATGGACTGTTGAAGGACGACAGTGAATGGAAATCACACACACCCGTACCAAATAATGAATCTTTGATGCCTATCAATGAACTAGAATGCAGATCTCTGGTGCAGGTTTAAGGTTGATCTCTAAGAAGGATAAAAACAGAGTTCAGTTCTTAAATCAGGAGGCTTCAAAGAACTAAAGGGGCAGTGGCATTTTCAAGGGGCATAAAAGCCATAGCAGCCCCTGGAATATAAGTTTTTTTTTAGTTCTTTTTTTCGATTGTGACATATGCTTATTTGTAATAGCATGTAATTAATAATAGATTAAATCTAAAAACAGCTACATTTATGAGCATCAAGGACTTAAAAAAAACAGAACTAATTTTTATTGATGGCTTTTGTAATGTTATGTTTAGGAAAAATCTTCAACATAGCCAAAAATGTTTGGTACAAATTTGGCATTGACTAATAATATTATAGGGCTTCTCATCATGGAATTCTTAAAAACCTTGCTGTATTGATATCTGGAATACACACAGTATGGTCCCCAGCAAGGAGACTTGCCATAATCTAAGCCAGGCTGACTGATATTCGGTCCACTTCTGGTCCACACAACACTTACCGCTGCCATAACTGAGCCATGAGTACTAAAGGTAACCAAACTTTCCCCTAAACATGTTATGGAAACTTCTCAGCTGTGTCAAAAAGACATCTCAAGCATTGTATCGGGTTATTAGACAAAAAAACGCTTTTAAAGGAAGAACTACATCAGTCTTAAAAGCTGCATCAGTTTTACAGCAAAAGATCTAAAATTGTTGCTACTATTAATCATTTTTAAGCATTTGTGTTGTTTTTTCTTTTTTCCCCCTCCACTGTACAGCAGACAGAGCCACAAATTACCCCAAGAAGGTACGGTAGATGTTGTTCACAACCCTTAAAAACGATTAGTTTCTGATATACATATTTATAAAGATTATAAACAGCTTAGAATAGCTCTATGCATTTATTTTTGAAGAAACAAACATGTATCTTTTTACAAACTAGAAGTTGGTGCTTTGCTGTGGTTTTAACGGAGACAGACAAATAATTATTTTCTCATCCAAAGCCTGACTTCCGTTTACAGAGGCTACATTGATCTCCTCTGTTTACATGTTAATTCTCTAAAGAATGTAATTTTCTGTTTAGTCACAGAAGAGATTCAAAGGTCTCAGTTTAACCAGATAAATAAGATGAACGCTGCACTTTCCTCTTGTTCTGATGATGCCTTCTTAATGAAATGCTCATTGCTTTGCATTCATCATCATTATCTGGAAGGTACGAATGCTCCGCTCACTCTGTCTATTTAGGTGTCTGTAATTTATTGAGATGATTTGCTGTTTAAAGTGCAAATGCACATTGTGATACTGATCTGTGCTGAACAGCTCACAGCATCACAACAATACCCAGAACACTTAACTTCATGTTTCCAGGAAGTACTGCGCAATCCAAAGAAGACAAAATAATGTAGAACCGTTAGCCGTGAATTGCAATTCCCAGGAAGCCCAGTCTGATTCAGAATAATGGCTGATTGTGCTGAACTTAACAAGTTGAATCCATTTAATTTGAATCAGGCATGTTGGAGCAGGGAAACATCTAAAACCTACAGAACACTGGCCTAAGAGGCCTGGATCTTTGGGATAAACTGAAGTATTCAGCAACACTGAATTCGCTGTGAACAAGATTAGAGCCAGAGCAAAGAAATAAGTAACATGTAATAACTGGCACAGACGGAGTGAATTCCAATGCTCATGGTTTATTTAACAAAGCTGGAATCAAACACCGGGGGTCAGTCAGCAACATGAACCTGACAGATATGAAGCCGGTATAAAATTTACCAAAACCTGCACAATGTCATGTCACAACTACAGCGTCCAGCACAATCAAATCAGATAAAAACAGGCGGAGATCACAGAAATACTTTTACAGATAAAAAGCCATTAACAACAGTCTGTAACAGTGAGTAAAGTTGTCTGAAGGCTGATAGACCAGCGTGCGTGTTCCTGAGTTCTACATGCTTAAAAGATCCTTTCCTTGCTATCAGTCTGACATAAGATGGGGCTAAGTGCTTCAGACCTCGTCCACATCAATATAACTCTGAATAACACATTGGGTGAATTAAGACAAAATGTATGTCGCTTTGGATAAAAGCGTCTGCTAAATGACGGTAGTAGTGGTAGTAGTAAGACCTTTTTCTTATAATAATGGAGGATGCTTAAAGCTGTGATGTATATACAAAACTCAACAAACACCACTGACTCTGCAGTTTCTTCTGTAAAATGGCAGTAAACCGGAACAGAAAAGTAAGATTTATTGAAAACATGGCTTCTTTAACTCTGATTAATCTGATATTTACCACCTCCACACAAGTCACCTACACCCAGGTGGATTTAATCTCTCAGTGCTGTTGAACTACCATTTAGAAACTTTTTGTATTGTTAAAAGTAGGAGGTTCAGCAGCAGCCAGAACAGTCATGATGGCATCATCCAGCCAGATCTCGCAGAAATACATGAAATAAACACCATGTGAGACCAGGATGGACTTTCGTTGCCCTCATTTTCATGGAACCAGCGTGTAATTTTTCAGTTATTGCCACCAGCAGGTGGGGGGATATATAATTGCGATTATTTATTGTATTTCTATGAGATCATGTTGCATCAACTATGTTAGGTCAACTGCCTCTACTCTTACACTGTATCATAAATGTTTTATCCCGTTCCTGAAAAAGAAAGCACCTTTTTTGCTTAAACTAAAGAGGACGGAGACATATATCCATCAGCACAACCTTAAAACTTAATTTAAACTCTGAGATTATTCCCAGCAGCAGTTAACACGTTAACATTCACCAGATGTCACATTTAAAAGTTGTTTTCCCTCCAAATTTCCCACAAAGTGAAGCTTCTAGTGTCCATGACTCTTCATTGGAAACAATAATGAAGTTTTAGGTCTTTGAACGAGTTGATATTAAGGCAGCAAATCAGTGAGTGCAGCATCCGCATGACACATTAAGTAAGAGATGAACAAAAAGTCAGCAGCTGCACTGAGAACCCGCAATCTGTGGGGGAATCGATTCACCGTTTCCCAGTAAAAGCCACGTTTCAGGGCCCCATCAGGGATAAAGTCATCTCCATGCATATTGGAATGGATAAATCAGTGACTTCCCATAAGGGCACCTTCATCCTGAGTTAGAAAAAAAGGGAAACAAAACATGCTTTATCTTCATTCATCAGGTTTCGACTTGTATAAAAATGTTTCTGTTCTATCAGTTGCTTTATGTCACAGATCCTGGGTGTCCTGTTGTTGGCCGATGTGTAGAGGAAACAGAGACATTTAAAGCGTTCTGGATGAATTTTCCAAGCTGCAAATGAGGCGGGTTTAACCTTTCTGGTGCTTGACGGTGTAATGTAACCCTGGCCAGCCGACTGGGTTTGTATGTGGATCATGATGGATGCAGATCGGGGTCCCACAGGTGCTGACATACAAATACCCAAAGATCACATCCACTGCTGCAAATTAAGGCCAGTGTAGAGATGCAAACCCACATAAAGACCCTGCGTGTACGTATGAGGCCTGCATGTGGGCTTTAATGGCACTTTTATGAGCGCTAATGCTGCTAAGTAATTGAAAGAGCATATGTCTTGTGGAGAGGCGAGGTAATGAAAGCCCATCTCCTCACGGGAGAAGAGGAAGAGGGTTTTTTTTCATGAAACTGACTGATTAAAAGTGGAGCAAAATAGAAACACACATAAAAGCTTTCATACGTTTCTGTCCTTTTAATGCAAATGACTCATTGAAAGCGACAGAAGAGGTAAAAACGATGTTGGGAAAATTCATTAAAGTTTTCATTCAGGGTGGAAATGAATGAATTTGCATGCAACTAGTTTATGAGAATGTGCAGATAAAGGAAGACGTCACGGTTTCCAGACGAACGTGCTTCCTGCTCGAAGCTTCCTGAACACGGAGAGATCTGATAACATGTCAGCAGTGTTGAGTCAGATTGTTAGAGGGGGATGCTAGGCCTTCTTTCCTTACAGTTTACAGGAAGAAATTAAGACTGTAGCTCTTAGCTCTCTCGTGTTGGGTGACCACGGCGCTCTGCAGCTTATCATCTGTTCTGTGTTTCCCAGCATGGGCTCCAGGGCCAGTGTAGCTGGACTGTAAATATGTTGATTGCTCTGAGTTGTGTTTTATTGAGGCAACATAATCTTTTCCTAAAAAAAACAATGGAACACACAACTTTCCTTTTTACATAACCACACACACACGCAGCATCAGGATCAGGACTTTTCTGCATACCTGCGAACATGCTGAGCATGTTGGATAAAAGACAGCCCTCTTTGTGGAAATGCAGGGCCTCAACACCCAAGGCTGCAGTCTGTGCCCTCGAGTATGTAAAAGCGCCTAACTCATCACAGCTCACAGCAAAGCTCAGCACTCCTCGCTGATGTAGAGGTCACTGGGAGAGCTGATCATAGCGAGACAAAGAGAGACAGCAGGATCAAAAGCATCTGCAGCTAAGACAAATATCCAGCCGGGCACCATTTGAAAGAAAGATGAGACCGAAGGAGCGATAGCCGAGGAGTCTCTGCACTTTCATGTAGGAAAACCTTGTGTGCATTCATGTCACGTGACGTTGTAGAACATGTGATGCTGGACTGATCAAGCTGGGGTTGGTGTGATACTTCAAAGCCGACAAAGCAGCGTTTTACTCGGGACATAAGTATAACCGACACCTCAGATCCGAGCAAAGAGCTGGCTCTGAGGAGGGCTAACAGCTCATTTCCTGCTTGTTCTGCTGCTCATTTCTCATCAGAGTGCTGTGAAATGTGACTTTGTTGCACATTGGGAGTCAGAAACAGGACAAAAAGCATAAAATGAGCAGGTACTTACTGCAGGAGAGGAAACACTTCAGAAGGAAAACGGATTTAGATTTAGGCCACTCTGAGAAAAAACTCACCGCTGGTGTTCAGAGTGAGTGTGAAACCAATTTTACCGTCAGCATGAGCGTGCACAAAGACACAGATGCAAGTTTGTCTCAGGGAGAAGGAGACGAGGGAAAATCAGCTCTTATAGAAAGAAATGGCAAAAACAGAAAATAAGCATCTGTTGTTTCGTACTGTTCCCTAAAAATAACAAGAACAAGAAGATGACAGGAGGAGGAAACGGTTGTTTATGTTGCCTCCGGCCTGCATCACCACACAGCCTGTAAGCTAGGTAGGAAGATGAAGGAGACAGTTTCAGTTTGAACCTGACCTCTCTGATCTCCTCTGCTTCACAGAACATGACCTGCAGGTGAAAACAAAGCATGTAGAAATAAAAAAAAAAACTTCTTTCACAACATGTTGGTGACGTGTTGGCATCAAAGTGGTTACTTGTGGTTTTTTCAGTGTTTTTTTCAGAGATATTCAGAAGTTTAAAACTTGTTTTTTTCCTGTGAAATCAATCGATCTGAGTTTATTCCAGATGCTTCTCCTCCTTGCCTTGTATGAAAGTTGTCCGGTGCCTAGAGAGGGGCTCATCAGTCTGTCCCGGGGCAGCTGGGGTTGCACATGAAGCTTCACCAGTGTGTGAATGAATAATGGATAAAAGTGCTCCATAAATTTGATTTTTTTATTATTACCATGAAATAAAACAAGGAAACCATTTTCTGAAGCAATGTCTCCAAAATAGAGGTCTCAATTAGCCTGGCTACCGCGACTAAAATTTATTATATAAAGGTTATTTCCAGGTTCTAAACTAAGTGTTGTCTCCGTGTTTACAACACTAGCAAGAAGCAGAAAATTATTAAAATAACGGCTCAGGTTATCTGGGCAGGAGATTGTGGCAGGCCGGAGATGTCTTGACGTCCTGGTGAGAGTTACGGCCCCATGGGGCTTGGCAGAGCAGAAGAGGATGATTAGTCTTTTTAACATTTTAAATCCAATTTAAAATGTTTTATTAATCCAGGAATTGTAGGGTTAATGCTACACCTTTGTCATTTCATACATGTTGAGTTTTTTATTCCAGCTCAGACCTATTCTATGGATCTTTAGTAACATATGGCCCCTAACAGAGATATGGGCCCAAAACATTACACCTAATGTCAGGATTGTTGTAATAACATGGCTGCATAAACAGGGCAACCTGTTGGTGTGAAACATCTTTTGTAACCACTGTGCTGCCATTCTTTTTGCTGACTACACAATAAAAATGCTGGTAGTGTCTATGGATTACAACAGCTAAATAAAAAGCACTGTGAGTTGTCTAGTACATTACAAGCTTTGTACAGATAAACCTTTATTGTGTAACAATGCAACACACTTTGTGCAGGCCGGGTTTTGGTCATAATTAATTACAACAGACAATTTGTGTTTAAATTATTTGATTTATTTTCCTCTTCATCAAAAGTTCAGCACAAACCTCGAGCAGTCATTTCAGTGCAGTTTATCCAGCATTATCGTACCACGTTGGGCCATTATACCAAACATAGTATGACATAGGAAAATATAGAAGAGCGATTTCATACCAGATTAAAATAAAATAATATGAACAGTTTTTACTAAAATAAAAAGGCCCATTTATCAGCTTACTTAGAAAACACAAAGCTCCAATGCTTATCATACGAACTAAAATAATAATATTCACAACTGCTTATGCTTTCTCAACGATAACAAATTCAAGATTTACTTTTTTCTATTTCTGTGGAATTTTTCCTGCAGAGTGCATGTGAAAGAGTCCAGAATAGAAGCAGAAAACAGCCTATTTACAGTTTGTTCTCTTCAAACGTGCATGCTGGTGGTGATCGTATCGTATCGAGACTTTAGTGCATATGGACCGATAAAGAGATGTCAGTTGTTTTTTTTTTCCTTCAAACAATAAAACAAAACAATTTTTTTATAAATAAACCTTGACAACCCATATCACAGCACCAGGGCAAATATAGGAAAATATAAACCGTGTTTATCAGCATTTTACATGTAAAGGCAACAAACCAATCCAGCAGATAGGAATGAAATCAGTATGAAAAAAAGAGATAAAAGAAAAGAAAACAGAAAAGTAGAAAAAAAGAAGAACAAGAGATAACAGGGGAAAAGGAGGAAAAAAGAAAACAAAATAAAAAAGAAAAGAAAAAGAAAAGAAAGGAAAAAAGAAAAAAAAGAAAAGAAAAAAAAGTTTAAAAAAAAAAGGCTGAAGACTTGAATAAATCTTGTTCTGCAGGCTTCCAGTGTAGTGCGGAGTCCCATCAGCGGTAGAGACACATGTTGGTGCTCTGGTACAGGTACATGTAGGCATCACAGAACAGACGCTTGGCCACGCCTTTCATGTCCCGCGGCGCCTGGAGGACCAGCTCAGCGGGGGGCATCTCCAGGTACTCGCCGACTTCTGGGCAGGCGCGCACCTCCGGGATGTTAAAGCCGTCTATTTCTCCTGAACGTGACACAGAAACCTCATCAACAAACTCTCGTCTTTATGTTCTTTTATGGACCCGGTGTTCGCCAAACTTCCCGCTCACCTTGTCTGTCGGCCATGCTGTCGAAGAAGATCCAGTCGTGGCTGTTTGGTCCGTGTTTGACGAAGGACACGTAGTGGCTGGTCTCAATGCAGAGCACGGCGAACAGCTCCAGCCGGTCTCTGGTCAGGGTGTGAGGGATGCCCCGGCCCAGGTAACCCTTAGGGATGTCCAGAGGAAGGGGCTTGTGGGATCGACGCTGAGGATGGGAGTGCACCTGGGAGAGAAGACACACTTTTAAAATGTTTCTGCTGAGAAAATGTTATTTTAATCAAAAGTTTCCACTTGAGTTTATTCATTCCAGTCAGCTGTGTTGGAGCAGGGACACACTGAAAAGCTGCAGGATTGTGGCCCTTGAGAAGCGGAGCACCAACACTAAATGAGAAATGTGGATGTAATTAAATATTTCTCTCTTTTTTCTCCCTGAAAGTACAGAATTGGTTTAAATGAAAATCTCAGTAGCCAAACCTGCAGAAGTGATAGTGACTGACAAGATGTATCATCTGAAAAGGAACCGCAGCACCTCCAGTAACTAGATCAGCTTTGAGCTTTATTATGATTAGGGCCTGGTTGCTGCATTTAGTAGGTAAACCTGTTTCACAATCAGTGAGATGAAACATCCAGTTACACATGCAGAAGCAACACAAAACACACTCACAGTACCACCCCAAGATAGGCAAACTAAAATAGCAGAGACTGAACCACCAACCTGAGCAGAACAAGTCTTGCAGAAGACTTTAAATCCTGTTGAGCTGAAAACAGGATCTTTAAAACAATCTGTGCACTCCTCTGTTGCCAAGTTTCCACACAGTATGCACTGCTGAGGACCTGGAAAACACACATACACACAGCATGTGTTAAATTCACCGTAGCGTCATGCCAGAACACGTCTGTACAGCAGTCTGCAGTCCTCTTCCTTTAAAGAAAAGGCTAAATTCTTTAGTAATGTAATTCAAATAAACGGAGACAGAATAAAGTAACAATAAAGATAAATTAGATAAATTATAATTTAGTGAAATACGACATTGCTTTTATCTAATTGAGTTGAAAAAATAATTGGAAAAAAAACAACAAACAAACAATATAGTCAGAGAGAGCAATGAGAGCGCTTTGCTGATGGGTAGGGGGCCAGAATACCTGTGGACAGGTGTAAAAGTCTGAAGGAGAGTCCAGAAAACAGCTGATTGCAGCGATGGCCTCAAAGGATTGTTCAGCTAAATGATAGTGATGTAATGTAGATGTCTCTCTTTTTTTCTTATTAAAAAAAAAAAAAAATTCTGTCAAACACTGTCATGATTTCCATCAAATTTTTATTTATCATTACTTTAGTCACTTTCAGCTTATTTCAGTGTTTGCTGGGTTTTCCTTATTTAATGGAGGGGTAGGAATCAACCTGCAGACAGCTGTATGTGTGTAAGTGTACCCTCTGAGAGGAGGTCAGTGATGTCCAGCTCCAGAGATGGAATAATTTTGTCAAACATCTTGAATTTCTTCCCAAATCGAGGCATCTGGAGGATGAGGCAGGACGGGACCTGCAGACACGAGGCAGAGGGAAGAGAACATCATTCTGATGTGAACTTACTGCAGAAATCTGTCCAGCAGCACCACCTGCTGGACAAACAGTAGAAGGATCAGCTCCATCAGAGC
The DNA here is from genome assembly GCA_036024015.1 of Craterocephalus amniculus. Classification (NCBI taxonomy): domain Eukaryota; kingdom Metazoa; phylum Chordata; class Actinopteri; order Atheriniformes; family Atherinidae; genus Craterocephalus; species Craterocephalus amniculus. Next base: position 2,869 of record JAVQJG010093250.1, on the reverse strand, counting down.
TATTTTTTAAGGTTTTTAACAGAACTTCTTTTATTTCCAAATTAAATGCTTTAACTTCATAAAGTTTACTGTCCCTGCTATCTGCTTCATCGACGATAAAAATACAGGTGGTCTTTTAAAATGAAGCCTACCTCGGCCAGTTTGAGTCCACCGCTGTGGAAGGAATGTTCTAGAAGCTGCTGCACCGTCGGCACAACCAGGCTGTGGTTCTGATCCAGGAAAATCTGATAGCAGTAGCTCTCCTGCACCTTCCCTGCTGCTGACCTGAACAGGAGAAACAAAACGGTGATCAGATAAACTAATTCCAAAACCTACCACAGCCGGGACACACGGAGGAGGAAATATGGAGGAGGAAGCATGGAGGATACAAAGGTCAGAGAAGTTGTGAGCATACAGTTTTAACAGGGGGTCCAGAGCGAGGATGTGATGCATGATGACGGTGAGGAACTCCTCCGGGTCTGAAACACAGAATCAAACTATCTTCAGATTCCAGCAAACAACAGAGGAGCCGTGTTTGGAAGCTTCCAGATGAAACTGACCCTTCTCGTCTGTGGTGAAGGAGCGGCTGTAGCCCAGTTTCTGCAGCTGCTGCCGGAGCTTCATGATGTGGCGTCCATCGACAAAACCCCGACTGCAAACACACCACAGAAAACCTCTAAAAAAATAGTCCTCAGCTCACCTAATCGTTATGGAACCGATTCTGGTTTCTGATTCTCTAGCCAGTGGAAACACGGTTATGGTCTTTCAGGATCAGTAAAATCATTCAACATGACCTAGCAGCACACACCAGCGGAGGGGGTTGACGATGTCCCGGAGCAGGGTTGTCTGGATCGGAGCATCCTGAGGTGTGGTTGATTTGAACAACATGGAGTCCAACACAGAGGAGCAGGAAAACAAGCTGAAGGCAAAGAGAGAAACAAGTCAGACTCATTTTATCTCCCACATTACCTTCATAACAAGTTCTTTCTGATTTCTAAGACAAAATGTATCTTTTTAAGTATTTAAAAGCACTTTTTATAGAGAATATTTACAGGACAGATGCTTTGGATGATAAAATGTCAAATTTAGTTACTGCATCCTGAAAGACACCTGAGGAAAATTTGACGATAAAAATAAACTCAGGTGTGTTATAAGCCCTCACAAGTTATAATCCACACCACATACAGACTTGTATTTAAGCTCCTGAGCTGGGCCTAACAGTGAAAATGATCATCGTAAATTCATCATCCTGACCCGAAGAGGGTGGCATCCATGTAGCAGGAGTTACAGTGGCCCTGGATCCCCTTCATCTGTCCAATCAGAAGCTGGTTGACCTGCTCCGTGCTGACTGGAGGAACCGTCTCCAGCGTCTCTGTGCCGCAGTCTGCATCTTCATCAGATGCACAACACAAACACAGGAAGCTTTGTCATTTTATGAACACAGAAATCACAACTACAGACACACCGATGTCCAGGTGCTGACTGATGTTGATGCATTCATGTCTGGTTTGCTGGTAGAGACCAAGGAGATAAAACTTTAATGGATGAGAGAAAAAATTTAAAAAAATTAAATATATCAGGACAATCTGGGGAAAGAATGCAGTCACACACCTCCCAAAACCTCATAAGTAATCAGATAATGACACAAATGTGGAGATTCTTCAAAGCACTGTGACTGTCTGCATGATGGGGTCAGTCATTTGTTAGGAAGCCATGATGTGATGTGAAACAGACTCAGTCTGTGCTTAATAATCCATAATCAGTCAGAGTACATTCTAAAGACAGCTTTATCCAAATATGTCATAAACATCTGGAGAGACAAGCTTTTCACTTCTTATAACCTATCAGTCATGCTGGGTGGTGAGAAGAGGAGACTGCTGCACAGTTTCCATGTAATGTCAGACCAATAAGTGAAACTACTGTGATCTTGATAGAATACTTTTGGTCAACTAATTAAAGAGACATTTCTAATATACAGCCTTGGGTGCGAAATGCACTTTTATTAAGGAGGACATGTGCATTGAAAACAGCTGTCTGAAATTAGATTACATGTTTATCAAAATAATAAATAATACTTTCCAATAACTGTAACAAAAATACAACTCTGCAAAATTCCAAAAAGATTGTTTGTTTTGTATCAAAAGTATCACAATTAGGGCTGTCACGATTAGGAATTTCTGGAGACGATAAATTGTCAGACAAATCATTGCGATTGACGAATATATTGTCTCTTTTTTCTTTATTCAACAGCTAAAAAAAAAAGAAATAAAAACTACTAAAACATTGAATTTCCCGCTGGAATTAAAGTATTTCTCATTTAATTTCAACTGTAGTATGATTACCTTTAATAATACACATTCTTTACTGTAGCCTACTCCTTAATGAATGAGACCAATATAATGAATTCCTGAACATCGAAAAATAGACAAAGACATAATGGATTTATTGTTAATTATCTGCTGCAGCAGTGCTGGCAGAAACGCCATATCATTGCTGCTGTGGAAAATTATCGGACTGTGCAGCTCATCTAAAAGCGGCTTATAAAGACTGATCACTGCATGGAATTAATGGATTGTAGATTTTTATTTTGGAACACTGAAAAAATTATTATCGTTGTCATTATTATTGTATTATTATTATTATTATTATTGACCGGTACCAGCCTGCCGCTGTCTGGAGATCCAGAAAGGACACCATAACCCGACGCGTTTCCCTATGCTGGAGTATAAACACACAGAGGGTCTGTAGCCTCTGCGGGTCCCGCCGCACGTGCGAGTGAACCGAGCTTTTGGCTATGACAGCATTAAGTGACTTAGCGATGTAAAGCGTTATACTATCTGTAGGTGTGCGCCATCTTACACTGACTGTTTATATTAGCGCAGCGTTGTCC
>JAVQJG010093249.1:0-19597 GCA_036024015.1 Craterocephalus amniculus | reverse complement strand
TCACTCGCACTGGTCCATCTCGGCCTCCTAAGCAGAACCATCATTATAGGCAACATGCAACCTCTGCATGCTCCCTTTTTTAAAATTAGACCAAAGGTGAGCTGTATACGGACTTGTACAGTAAGATTTAAACAACATTATGTGACAGTGTGTGGGTCCTGTCACTGTGTGCCTCCGACTGATCATGCGCCCTGGCTACTTCGCCACGGGGATATCCCTTTCATTGACTGGCAAGCGCACATGACTTTCACCTGGGAGGTTGTGGGATCGATTCCCCGCCCAGGCCCTCTGTGCGTCCTGCCACAATTATTTTAACTCTGTCTGTACAGGACCCATTTTTCCGCGCCAGCGTGTTTGCCTGAGCATATAACGTTCTGCATTGCCTATTAATATCGGCATCATCAGCCAAGTCCTCTGTCAGAATATGCCCAAGATATTTGATTTTACTTGTTACAGATAATGCAGTATTGGACAAATAGAAAACAGGGAAAGTCATATATCTGTCCTCTTTAGATCTACAAATCATTATCATACTTTTACTTGCATTGTATTTGATATCATAATCCAGACCATACTGTGAACAGATATTAAGTAGCTGCTGCAGTCCAGCAGTGCTTGGACTGAATAAAACTAAATCATCTGCATACATCAAATGATTGAACAGCATATTGCCAGATATACACCCAGTGTTTTAAGTCTTGTTGACAGATCATCCAAATACAAGTTAAAAAGAACCGGTGATAAGATCCCCCCCTGTCTAACGCCATTACTAACCTTAAATGGAGCGGACACACTGTTACCCCATTTAACATGCATAGATTGCTGAGCATACCAATAGACTAATATCCGTACAATAAATTTGGGAACACCCCTCTGCACTAACTTTATAAATAATTTCCTGTGATTTACCCGATCAAAGGCTTTGGAAGCATCTAAAAAACACATAAAAACAGAGGAATTTTGGTTCCTATATTTTGCAATAAATTCTTTAAGAGCATATATGCATGTGTCAGTACCAAGTTTTGTTTTAAAACCCAATTGGGAGTCAGAAGAAGTTACACATTGCAAAATTTTATCCAGTACTAGAGTGGAAAAATTAACTTAAGTATCTGTATTAGCTGCCGATCGCCAGGTTTATGTTATGTTTTGGTGTCTGTGTCCTGTTGTCTGTGTCCAAATCTCACAGGATTATCCGTAATATCTGTAATATCCGGATTATCCACGATAACTTGTGTCAAAACACCGCTGGGAGATTCCATTACCTGACACAAAACATAGCGATCAGCAGGTAATACAGATACTTCTGTTTATTCTCCTTTCTAGTATGTTGTCGGACACTCATTGAGACTATCAGAGCACTTCAATGTGGAAAAAAAGCATGACATGACAAGCATGAAAGATAACAAAAGACCCCAGGTTCAAAAAACAAAATTCTGCTTTAAAAACATGCTACATAGATACCAGTGCAGCAGCTTTAATCAAATTAAATGTAGAATTTTAAACAACTTATGGCTCTACTTGGCATAGGTTTGATATTTAAATAGTTTCTTTGATGCAGGTTTGCTCACATCTGTTAACATGCAGACAACGCAAGCAGATCATCCATTAAGCTGCTTTCACACATGTACTGGAGTCCCGAAATGTTCTGGAAATGTTTCAGAGCAGCGGCATGTCAGAGCGCAGATGTATGCAACCTTCGCTCTTGATGTTCTGTGAAGATTCTCCACCAAGTTCAAATCTTCTAATCGTCTACAGATGAGACAATGTATGAATATGTCAGCAAATCTTCCGAGGCGTTTGCTATCGCGTGTGTGCTGGTGAGAGTTTGTCCTTTCTGCTGATCTGCATGTCATTTTCCACTCACTCCCCACTATTGTGTACAGTACAGATAAATGTAGAACTCATAAACACAATAAGGAGCCTCATCTGCTATTCTCATTGTGCTGTTAAAAAAAAAGTTTCCACAGCCTAATTTCTGTATCACACCCTTCCTCCTGCACACTTTTGAAAGCTATTGCACCTGCACCTCCACCCTAATATTTCTAGGCAGACGAGCACATCTTCAGCTTGAAGCCTCCCACTGTGATGTGATTCTGTGACAGAGCCAAATTTCCTGGACATACTTCTGAAAATCACAGCTGTGTTCACAGCTTTACAGACCCATGTCGCAAAGTCAACACACAAATTCCCCCTCAAACATCTGAAACTTAGGACATAGTATAGGACAAGACAAGTAACACTGAATTATGACTTATCATTTTTCCTTAGAAAAAAGCAGTAAACTTTCATTGTAAATAAGTAAAATTTTGTGCAACATTAAACCTCTACAAATACAGAAACAACGCTCTCATACCATCTGCTGGATCTAATTAAGAGCCCATTTGTAAGAAGTTATGTGGATGTTGGGATTGTGTTACCTTTTGGTGCACACTGAGAAGATCAAGCATCCCCTCCATCTTCAGTGGCTCCTCTGATAACTGAGGCCAGGTGGCCAAGAGACATTTGAGATCACCAGACATACCATAACCTGGTATGGGAATTTAAAAATGTATTTAGAGTAAATCTTCACATGAAATTAGTGAAAACTGCCGATAGTTGGGATGCTGTTATTAATAATAAAACTATGAGAAATTACAAACCCAGTTTGAGGACATTTTGTGAGGAGAACAATGCTCTGATGAAGCCTATTGTCTCTGGGTGTTGACAGAATCCTCTTGTACAAAGGTCTAAGAAAAAAACTTGGTCAAAAACAGCTAGCTGTATCAACGCAACCTGCTGAGCTGAGCTGCAGCCAAATGTGGGCTGCCACTCCATGTCAATTCCTACTACACCACCTTCCTGGAAAATCAGAAAGACAAGTAATGTTATATCAGAAGTAGCATACAAGTGCTTTTTATTTCAAGTAAAGATTAATTACAAATACATCTAGAACTAGTATCTGTGTCCAATACATATTTTCCTTAATGTGAATAATGACTCTCTCTGTACCTTCAGCACAATGCTTCGACATCTCTGGAGAGCTTCTAGTGTGTCCACAAAGTGAACCTTGTCTTTGGTGAGAGGCACTTGGTAGAACTTCTCACAGTGAGACGGAGATGGCACCCACTCTTCCTCTTGTGCTAAATTATTCAAACATATCTGTCTGAGCAGAGGGGACAAATGTGTTGTTTTTCAGTTTGCATATGAAAAGTTAGTGGGAAAAGAGAAAATATATAAAGTAACAACCCATGCAAATATGAAAGGGCAGTGGTACAAAATTAGAGGCAAGGAAACTTAAAAAAGACAGCTGGAAATGTGTTATTAAGAGAGTCTAATCCATTAGTTCCCAAACTTTTTGAGCCACGCACCCCATGATGACATAAGGTGTTGGTGACCTTTGCTTCCGCAATGATGATTATTTATTATATATCAGATCCTCCAAATATAAGGCTTGAAAAAAGTCTGTCATTGTAAATAAGGAAGATTAATGCAGATTTATGAATTATTGTCTTAAAGAATTAAGATGTGAAATTTTGACAGCCATGATAAAATCCCAAATATATTTGATAAATATAGGTTAAATTATCTGGCGACCTCCTGAAATGATCTTGCGACCCACATTTGGGTCTCGACCACTGGTCTAATCCATACCCTTACTGTTAGATAGAAAAAATAAAACAAGCAAAAACTTCTGTTACATTTGGCCTTGTTTAACAGAATTCAAGTTCTACTCTTAAATTCAGTGATTCTTTTGTAAATCTCACAAATGTTCATTTTCCACCAAGTTGTCTTCAAATGAGTACTGAGATTGCACAAAACACTAAGCAAAATTTCACATCAAATAGTTGTTTCTTCAAGTATTTTTTTTCTTTAACAATAAATAAGATCTTAATTCTCACAGTGTTGCATCACATATTTGATTCTGTGCACCTAAAGCACCATAACATCTGAAAACTATGAATTTCAGCTGGGAAATGTGAAAGAAAAATAGCTGAAAGAAAGTCAAAATGTCCTAAACTTTAAAAAACTAAGTACTTAGTGGTGCATTGGAGCCATTATAATTCCCTGACAAAATCTGACTGATATGTTGTTTTGACCCACTCTATTGAAAAAGACAGTTGAACTGAAAGACAGCTGAACTGTTGCTGTTTAACAGGCATATGTGAAAGATGAACCGACTGTGTGTGAAAGAGAAGATGTGAATATCGAATTTAAGATTACACTTCATGTTTTAAAGCTCACAGGCTACAGCTACTCCCTTTCACACAAAAGAAGTACAGCATGTGCATACAAGTTGTGGAAGAGCATGTTTATGCATATTTTGGTCAACTCACTGTAGATCAGGCGGTAGACTCTGTTGACTTTCCCATACCCCTAACGGAAGTCGATATCTGGGGATGTTGTATCTCAGAGACCACTGGGAGGCTTTTTGAAGACCACAGTACTTCACCAACATCTCAACTAAACTTATTTGTAGCTCGAGGTCGTCTGCCACTACATACTACACATTCAGAACAAACATATTGTGTACGTAAAGAGTCTGTAGTGTAGAATATTACAACACATCATCATATGAATACATCCTTCAAGTCTACCCTTACCTGTACATGGTCAGTCCAGTTTTCCTCCGTCATGCCTCTCTATGAGCAAAACAGATACAAAGCACATTAAAATTCCTGTATAACAGTTTGACTCATTTGTCTGACATGCAGACATTTTGTTGTGATTAATATAGATCTTTCCAACAGGCCCCAACTTCATAACTTTATCCTCTGTGAGGAAACTTAACTTGTTTTTGAAACTGACAGCAAGTCATAAGTTTTTATAGAGCAAATCCATCTTACACCCAAAGAAATCTGAGGCAATTCTGCTGGGATCTCTTACTGCTTTTCTTTTGCAAGAGGGAAAAATATTACTATTTTGATGTTTAATTAAATGCGACATGAGCAACTAAAACTGCAATATGAAACCACTGCTGAAAATTTTACATTCTGAATACATATTTTCCAGACAAGAAGTAAAGCCTGAAGGCACAGTTAGTGAACATAGTGCTGCTTAGTCTGTTCTTTAGTTTAGGCTAAATTACAATAAGAAATTATCGGTGTTGTTCTGATAAGCTTAAAGCACTGTATTTATGCCTGTAGAATTAAATTTAGCCGTTTCATCTTTAAAGGAACTGACAAACCAGAAAAGCAAAAACATTTTACACAGGGAATACAATAACTTGCGCTATTCATAAAAGGTTAATATTTGGCTTTCTGTATGATGTCTGAATGCACCTAAAATGCCCAATAACCTCTACAAGTGAACTTAACTCTATTTTCTCTAATTGTTTAAATGCACATAAGCAACTTTCAAGTGTTCAAGTATTTATTGCAAACATGTTTTATTTTAGCATGTGCAAAAAACAATGAAAAAACAAAACACGTTTATGAACCATTAATTGACTACAAAATATTTTGGTTTGATGACGGCTTGTTTCTCAACAATCCTCTTCATCATACTGTTCACATTCTGATATCATGAAACCAAGATGACAAGTTATTGAGACATTGACATTTTTACGTTGTGGTACACCCACCACTATTGTCAGCTTTTGTTTCAGTCAGTTTGAGATAAAGAAACTAACATTACGATATTCCACTTATATGCCTTACATATATGATATAATATCAGTGTGGCATGAACTTTTTCCATTTTCTATTGATTAAACCTAGAGGTTGAATGTCCCTGACGTTTAATGAGTGGCGTCTATACAATAGTGCTGTAAAAAGTTGGTTTACTGGCTGCAAAATAACTATGGGTTGTGTGCCACGTGTTAGCTAAAATGCCACCCAAACTGTCACCCGTGTTGCATATTAAAATCCGTTATGTGCCATTGTAAGAGCAGTTTTCAATGATAACATGCAGGACTTGAAAATAGAACATGAAATAAAATAGAAAGCCTGGCTGCATTACTTACCTCCACAAATGTCTTATACATGAGGTAGCGCAAAGAGTCTAGTCTTCTCTTGTGAAATGCATTAGGACACAGTCCTTACCAAAAAAGAAAGATTATAGCGAATCATTACTTAGAAGTAAACCCACAATATACCAGAACTACCATACCCATGTCAATCACCAACCTTGGTCTATTTTGAATTTCTCCACAAGTCGGAAGACGTGTTTAGTGAGCATTTTGGGCTGGATCTGGGCTGTGTAATGTTTGGACAGCGAGAGCCGAGGGAACCGCCTATGGAAGCAAACAAACATGTAAGTTTAGAAGATGACACACTGATGATGCATGTATGTGGTTGATTCTTGCAGTCAAGTCACATACTTGCTTAAATCTTGTACATTAAAGTTGGGGTGGCACCAAGAGTCAAGCAGTCTGACAAGGTGTTGTTCTAGCTGATGGTGGCCTGTGACATAGGACTCTGCTAATGATAACTTATCCTGCAGAATTAGTGGTATACACATCTGCAAAACAGCATTGAAGAAAAAACATTAGAACAATTAAAGAATCAGAGATCTAACTTGACGAAACATATCTTTATTTTTCTTTGTTTATAAATATGAACAGATACCAAAACAGCAAAGAAACTTCAACTGAAAGGTTTTTGTCTAACCTCTTCTAAATCAAGTTCCTTCTGCAATTCCAGTTTTATGGCCAACACTGCAGCCTATGAAGAAAACAAACATTAATTTGACTTTTTAAATGGCCCCGGCTGAGATCATTTTTCCGTAAAAATGAAGTGAACATCAAATCATGCACTCACCTCCTTACAGCAGTTGAGAGCCTGCAACCTTATAATGTGCAAACGTAGTATTGATGGGTCCAAAGATTTCAGCTGGTAGATATGAATGAGATTATCTGAAAAGATTGGCTGAGGATCGGTGAGCAAGCTAAGAGCTCGCCGCTGGAGTGCCACTGCTTGTTGTTCAGAGAGCGAGCTGAGGTGTACCTGATTGCAAAAGAACATTCAGAAGACAATTTTTTTTTTGAGAAAACCATTTTTGGAAAGTTGGAAAGTAAACTGGAAAGCTATTTTGTATGCTCCACATTGTGTTTGCCAAAAAAAAATCAACAAACTTTTAAAAGGACAAACGTTTTAAGTACTTAATCTAAATCAGTGGCGCCTAACCTGAGGTTCAGATTTCCTGGTAGTTGCATTAAGAAAAGAAAAAAAAAGGTTGGGAACTACTAATTGAAATGATGGGGCAAGAGTACAGAAAAAAAACATTTAAACTTTTCTTTTTCTTCTTCTACTACAAAAAGAGAAACTGTTTACAAGAGCCTGTTTACATCAGCAAATCAAAGATGACACAGTAGAAACATGATGGACCCAAGCTGCAAACACACAGGGCTGAAACAAGTAGCTCTCCAACCTGAGGATTTTCCTTCATCCATGTATGGAATTCTATGAGGATGTGATGACCCAGGGTGTGGCTCCGACCCTTCTGTTTGCCTGGACACCTCTCCAGGATGGTTGGTAAAGCCTCAAGAGGCTCAGAAAGCTTTGAAAATCCCTGGAGGGCTGCCAAACGTAGCTGTGGAAGGACAGATAAAAAGGAGGGAGTGGCAGAATGATAACATTGGAGAGAAAAACACTACAGCTCATTAATGAATTCATTTAAATCTAAACCAAAGCGTTTAGGTTTGTTTATCATCATAGATGGTTATTAAAACATAATCACATCGTTCATATTAGAAATATATCTTCTAATATCTTAAATAGCAAGACTTGAAGTGCAAATATTCAGGTGTTAACATCCCAATTGGAAGAACTGCATAAGAGTTACAGCTCTAGTCAAGTCAGATAGAAAATAGAAAGGACCGCTGATTCAAAAGCTGTGTCACAGACAAGGAGAAAATGCCAGAAACATCCAATCTGAGGCACAACAATGACAAAACAAAACAAAACAAATCAGATCAACACAGGGGGACTCCTCAGACAAAGTTAAAAGGAGGTCATATCCCAGTATGGATGGACAGTAAACCAAGGCACACTTAAAAAAAGATAGAGAAGCGAAATAATCGGTTGCATCAGTTATCTGATGTAAAACCGAATGAGCTGCTTTTCATTTGCATTAAAAGGCACTAACAGAAAACAACTGGAAAAGCATCCATCTCCTGCACTTTTAGCCATTTACCGGTAAATAATTTAAAAAGGGCTCTGCAAGCGGCTAAAATACACAGTCAGCCTAGCTTTTTAACCTGTATGTGTAACCAGTGGAACATCATGGAACCCAAAGTGACCATTTTCCATTCCTTTCCAAACACAATATATGAATAAATGTTTTATCATGTTTATTAAATAGTGGTACCTTTTTCCCTTCTCCCCTGTGACTGCACTAGTGCTGATAATGTGGGAAAGTGCAGTAGCAGTTCCACAGATCAGACATTTCTAGCAGGAAATCATATGGAGATTTCAGATCTTATTGTGGGCATCCTTGATGGCGGATGTGACTTTTGAAAATCTCCAAAACAAAGAAGGGCATGACAATACAGTGACTTTGGACTCTGAATCCAGCTGACATACTGGGTCTGTGACACTTTTCTGGGCCCAGCTAAAGAATGCAAACTCTGTTATTAGAAACTTCCAACATGAGAAAATAATATCTGTGTGAGAATGGCTTGCTGTGTGTGTCTTAATTTGCAAAACAGATGTCACCACTCAATATCCTCCTCTCAAGTTCATTCAGAGCAACACAAATTCCTTCCTTCTGACAGACAGCCTGCTTTCCTCAATAACACACGCAGTCACACAACGTTGACCTTTGTTTAGAGATGCTCACCGTTTTCCTCCTTCCTGAGCAAGCGCTACATGTAGACACACAAAGATTCCTTCCCACTGCCTTTGTAAACACACACTCACACACACACACACACACACACACACACACACACCCGCACACGCGCACACACACACACACACACACACACACACACACACACACACACACACACACACACACACAGACAGATTATAGCATGCAAGGAAAAGACAGACGTTGTGAAGGTGACTCTTACCGTCTGCAGATCTTTTCTGTTCCAATGCTCAAAGAGTTGATCTGTCAGCACGGCAGGGTCAAGGCCTGAGTGGATTATAGACATGGATCTTAGATACATGGGTGGGGTGTCACTTTGACCTTTGACATGTCAACAAATTAAAGTTATTAGACCCATTATTAAGTTGTGGAGGAACGTATTCAACCTTAAGCTGAAATGTACTGCACTATGAAATGATTGTTACTTATTTTAAAAAATCAGCAATAAAAATTGTATTTCAGTAGGAGAACATAAGTACTATTACAAAATAATATGAAGAAAAAAGCGTAAATAATCTTGATGGAGAAATATGTCCCCTGTAAGTGAACTCTGTGGGGTATATTTTCTTTGATTAGATTTATCTGAAAAACTGCAGTTTCCTGTTGTAGCTTGATTAAGTTTTGTTTTGCATATTTTGGAGCAGAAATCTTAATTGGTGACTCAAGTTGTCAGGTAATGCCGTACGATGAAAAATATTCCCTTGGAAATGTAGTGAAAAATAAGTAAAATGTAGTATAAAAACAAAAGGATTTGCACAGAAGTACAAAGCATATCTCATGCACCAACCAACGGTAGCTGTAGCTCAGGAGGAAGAGGAATGGTCCGCCACCCGGAAAGTTGGTAGTTCGATTCCAGGCTTCCCTGAGTGTCCTTATGTGAATGGGTGAATCTGACATGTAGCTTTTCATGACTAGAAAAGTGCTATGCAAGTTCAGTTTATTCCCCAGTAACTTAGGGAAATAAATACTATGTCGATCAATACTTGGGAAACCTGGTTGTGTCCTTTCCCTAAATGTTGTCAAAAACCCCGAAATCCCTTTTTTGTGTCCTACCTAAATCTCAGCTTATCTGTAATTGGATATATTGAAAATATATATTTACTAAAACAGGCATAGCTGAGTAACCATAACGTCAAATATGTTTTCCTTTAACAGGCATGGCAGAGCAGCCATAACAGTGGATTAACAGCTGAGACTGGTTGGATAGTAGAGGAACCCAGCATTAGCTCTGCATTCCACGTGAATCTGCGGCCAAATATTCAAGAGAGAACCATCACGGCGCATTTAGATCTAATTTGGGAACAAAATAAAATGTGCATATATGTTCTGGGTTTGCTGTTTTGTTTTATTTGTCCGCTTCTGCATGCATTTCATTTACCCCTCTCTAAAGCTCAGCTTCTTTCTTGGTCACTCATGCCGTGTGGGCTCCAGCATACCTGCCCCCCCCCCACATCTCCCTCCCTCCCTGCCTCCCTCCCTCCCCCCTTCCTTCCCAGGGCTAGTTTTCCTGTTCTCCTCTCCCTCCCTGCACCAGCTTCTCTTGATTTTGTCTCGGATTTCCCCAGGAAAAGGCTTTGCGCTGGTCATGCTGTAAAAAATACAGCCTTCCTGATGCATAGCCTGGGAAAGCGGACCAAAAGGCCTCTCTCTGTCGGCACTAATTTCTCTGAGCCCGACACTGTCTCGTTCACATTACATTTCTCTTACGGCAGCAGCCGTCTTTTTATTTGCACTGGTTTTACTGATTGTTTAACACCCCTTAAAAACTATTCTGAATCCTGAGTTATTATTACGCTATCCCTTCTAATTTAAATAATCGTTTGTCTCAATCCGACGGACAATTAATTTTCTTAGAAAAGCTTCTTGGTCTTTTCTTCTCATTTAAAAACAAATATAAATTCTGTCTTTTCTCAAACCAAAAAAATGATACAGCCTGTTTAACTATTTCTAAAAAGATATAAACACTGAACCAAAAAGGAAATTTCAGTTACTGAGAACTGGTTAAGAGAATGGCTCTTATGTGGTACGTTTAGTCACACCACAACACCACTATGGAAAAGAGGCTAAGTATGCTGGTTGTGCATTAAATGGACTAAGACATGCATGAAAAAGCAACTCTGCTAGGGCCCAATCAAATGTCCTTTAATCTAAAACATTTGAATGGCTGCAGGCTTTCCTTTGCTCCTCAATGTGGATCCCTGCTGCTATACAACCCACTCCAGCCCATTCATGCCACTGATGAACATGCACAGGCAATGTGCACGAGGGGATTCACACAAACAGCACAACCCACTTCAGTCTCATTACTTGCATGAGGACAGGAATTTCGTGCATGTAGCTTCTTTACAGTCTTGGTTGGTGTGCGAATGACAGCGCTAAAAGGCTTCCGCATTCATTACGACATAATAACCCTATCACCACATTCAAATACGTGGACATGCATACAATACATGAACCCATTCACCTCTGACAACTTGATGGTTTCAAACATTTTTTAATTTTATTTTAGAAAATCTACACTTTCACTTAAATGGACTTCTATTTATTTGACACCATCTTGAATTCCATCTCTAAGAACAATTTCAGTAACAATTACAGATAAAATCCACAGGCAGGTCTAGCTACATGTTGCCAAGCAGCTGCCAAAACAAAGGAATTACAAATATCAAATGTCTAAATGGAGGCATTTGGTGTTACTACAGCCACCAGAACGGCTTCGGTGTGACTTGGCAGTCTCTGTATAAGTGGCTAAAATCCACTGGAAGGAAGCCACGACATTCTTCTACAAGTACTTTTCTCCTTTTGTATTTGGTTGTAGGTGCTAAAACAGGCTTTCAACGGGTGCTACTGAAAAAACTTGAAAATGAGTAGAGTACCAGTAATTGGAGTATATGATACTTAATGAAGAAGTGTTCCCATTTCAAATGCTTCTCTATACATGACCCACTACAATCTGGTTTCTTTTAAATGTGGAGTGATACGTACCTTTTTTTGTTCATTTTTATATTTACTGGAACCTCTTGGCCAGGTAATGTTTGTAAATGAGAATTGGTTCTGATACACTGTGGAGTGCACTATTATCCCAAACCTATCCTGCTCTGCTTAGTACTGCTTTTTTTTTTTTACTGTTTTTTCAGATTTCTGGGATTAAATTTGTGTCAGGTTCCAGCTAATTGGATTAATCTTATCATTAAGTTTGGCATCTTGTTGCTGAAATATGTCAGGTCTTCCCTGATAAAGATGTTATCTACATGGGAGTCAACACATACCTGCCTGGTGCCTTTTCAGACATGCAAGTTACCAGTTCCATACAAAGCAATGCATCTCCATGATTTTTTATAAAGAATGGCAAATTCAGAAAACAGTTAAATCCTCATTTCATTAAAATGTGCTTTGGCCAAGAGAACAGGTGCGGTTTTCTGTCAACAAATGGCTGCTTCTTTGTGTGACACATGTTTTAATCTGTAATTGCAAATGGCACAGTGAATTGTGTTCACAAAACGTGATTTCAACAGACATGAAGTGATTTGACTGCTATGGAAAGCAATCAATCCTTGTGAACACTCAACAATGAATCTATCAAAAAAATGGAAGAAAATCAACACTGACAAAGTCTGAAACTGAAGTACACCATTAAAACACAAGGTACACAAAATTTCTGCTGATACTCCGGGTAGGTCCAACAGACGTTTGTTAATATGATACATAAGACCCCAAAGAGTAAGGTTTTTAACTTCCAACATTCAACAGGTGTTTACTCTACTGAGGATAATATTTTGCCTTACGGTATTAGCAGATCATTGCATTGTGGTTTTGTTTACATTTTACAAAGGGTCCCAACTACTTACCTTGTATGTTTAGCATCATAATCTGATTTCAAACCGTTTCCAATGCATTTGAAGTGCTGCTCTAATAACTTTTACCATTGTCATTTTACCCCTAAATTGTTTTCCAGATTTTATTTTTTTTATCATGTTTATGTAAAGACAATATTTATTCCAGCCTAAAAGTTGTGTTATATAACATCTAATATAGCAGTCTTTCTGGATTTATTACAACCATCAAGAGCACTACTGTTTACCCAAATGTGTGTTATCTTCCATGGTATTCTGTAAAACTGTGCATTGAAATATTGATACTAACCAGTTTCCGCTGGAGCAGTGTGGTTCATTTTTGTCTCCAGGATAATATGCTGCTATCACTCTGCAGGTATACAGAAAGAGGTCTGAATGAGAAAACTTCTGTACAATTGTAAAAATGTAAAACTGCCAAAACATTTTTAAAAATTTGGGCATACAAGCACTGACAAAATAAATCAGTGACAACAATTCCCCAACTGGAAACAGCACAATACAGTCCAAGACATGAAAATTTGCAGTCTGTGTATCATGAAAATGTATCATCAGCATTTAACTATAGCTCTATAGCAGTGTGATGTTGATGCTTTCTACAAGTTTTGAGACTACTTAAAATGAAACAGTAAATAAATAGTTTTTATTATGTTCATATGTATTCTAACTCTAACTGTATTTAACTGCTAATATATAAAACTACAATATATACAACTAGTCCTATCTTTAATTATTTCACAAGAAAGAAATAAATTAAACTACAGTAAATCAAGGAGCTACAAAGAAAGCTTGTGGGAACAGTAGTCTGAGAAAGGGCAGGATGCCAGCTGGCTTCAGGACTGAAGTTCAAGCTAAGCATGTTGTTAAGGTCTGAAGTCTTGCTTTTTTTTAATGATTGTCTATAGACTCTTGAGGCGGACTTTGGCAGTCAACACTGTCCATGCAACAGAGCTATTTGACTGTATGGGTGAGTCAAAGCAAGGCCACAACGCTTCTTTTATGTTTTGTCCCCATCTTGTGGTATGAAAATGCAAACTACTTCCTCGACACTTGGCTCTCTGTAAACCAGTTAGCTTATCACGCTTAGTTGAATTAAGAGCACCCAATAATGACACACGCTCTAATATTACCGAAATATACAGTTTTCTATCTTATCTAAAAGCCACAAAGTGTCAATAAACGCTTCACACATCTCGCTAGTGCTTTAAAATGTTGTCTGGCTAGCTAGCTCACAAACCATTCCTGTCCAACTCACTATCGCTTCTGATTTAAATGTCAACGGCTTAAGTACATTTAATTACAAAAGTGTAAGCACTGCGTTATTCCTGAATATTGACTCACCATATAATAATTTCTCTCAGTTCGGTTTCTATCGACAGGTATACTACCTCATTGCAGCATTTTAAGTTAAGGTTAGTTAGGTTAGCTCACTATGTGTTATGAATTATTTTTCCCTGAGTTTTTATCTCAGGCAGCACTATTTGTACTAACGATCATATCTAAACTCACGACATGTACACAGTCCAGACCCCAGCCAGTATTCATAAATTATAATTGAAATCTTACATAATTTTATAGTTCCCGTTGCAAACATATAAATATAAGTTCTGTAAAACAGGTTTTCTCAAAGGTTAGTTGCCTGTAAGACTATAAATAGGGTAAAAACTACTTCCACTTGTTCTTGCTCTAGTAGTTATGTTTTTAGGAACGCTCCTGCAAGACCGCAGCGCTCTGCCGCCACCTTCTGGTCATACGATGTGGAACATGCAAATAAATGTATTTAACTTAATTGATTTCAGATGATTAAGAATTGATAAAGAACCTAAAATCATATTACCTCATAAAAATGTGATGAATAACTCTACATCTACAAAATGTTATGAAATGCAAAATGTTACAAAATACTACTCTTTAATAATATTGTAATGCCCCGGAAGCAGTAATGACACAGGATGCCAACTCTCGCTTTAGTGATCTTTATTAGAACTCCCTCCAACATCATGGATGTATTTATTATACATCCATGTCCAACATTCGCTGCTTCCTAACTCTCGCCAAAACACTCAACAACCCTTCTTCTTCTTGTCCGTCTCTGTGTAAAACCATCCACATAGCAGACCTTTTTTAATGTATTCTGAGCCGATTATATATGTTTTTTATTTAATGTAACCCGATTATGTCATCCAGATAACGTGCAATATGCTAAAATGAAAATAAATCAATGAAAGTTTCAATGTTTGATTACGCTTATAAAACAATTATATAATTGTTTTATACAATTATACAATTGTTTTATATATTCTTAATTATTAATTATTATATCATAAATTTATTTACTATATTAAACTTATATAATATTTATTTGACAAAAATAAATTAATAAAAAGAGAAGAAACTGCTAGAACTTCAGGCGTGGTCGTAAGAGCTGTTTAGCACGTGATCCTTGCGTCATGCCGTCATTATATCCTAAAACAGCCCTGACTGGGATAGTTGGAGTACAGGTTGTTATTGTTGGTAATGTTGTCATGTTGCTCTTTATACATTATACCCCCCTTTTGGACAGGCATTTATCTCGCGTAACTGTGGCTGACAGTTATATATAAGAAGCAAACTGTCTCCGATTCACCCAATATAGCTAGCATTAGCTGGCTCATGTCATAGGTCTAACGGCAAGCTAGCCAGATAGTGGCTTAGCAGCAGTCTATGCTTAGCAGTTATGGAGTGGCTGGGCAACGGAGCCTCATCTCACTCAAACGAAGAGCCTAGCTGTGACCACTGTTCGACTGCCAGGGGTTTTAGTGGTGTCAACCCTCACAAACAGGTAATTAATTTCGTCCTGAGGAGGGGGTTGTTAGCCATTTAGCATTACAGTGATAATTTACCGTTGCATGCTAACCTGCTAAGTGTGTTTTCTTAAGCAAGCTCAAAAGATTCCACGGTCAGGATCAAGTTTTCCTCTTTTTTTCCCCCTCTATTTTTAATAAAAAAAGGTTGATTCAAATAATGATAATGATAATAATAAGAAAGCCCTTATAAAGTTTATAAATCCCACTCTTGCCAGTTACATAGAATGCACGCAGCATGGGAGTCTTCTAACTACACGCTAACATGATGCAAATAGGATTGCGCAATAAAGCTAATTGTATCCTCCTTTGATATTTAGTAAAATGTAGTAAATTTAGTAAAACAGAATTTTTCAAATAAGGTCAAAAAGTGGTTTCTATCTTATGTAGGAAGACTACCCATACAGCAATCACTCTTAAGCCCCCTGCAGGTCTTCCATATTCCCTAACAGCTGTAAGGCTTTGGCTTTGTTTAGATATGCATTCATTAACTTAAACAGCCTTCTATAATTAGTCCTTTTGCTTCACCCTATTCCAAAACCTGACGGGATATTTTTGTATTGTAGTTTATATTTCATTATAGATCATGCATTAGTTAGTAGTTTTGTGTTGTTCACCTTTGAATTTGTAGAGTAGAGTTGTTTGCCATTTGCACAGGAAAATTAAGTACAAGTTTATTGGAATTCTTGTACATTTCTGCGGGTCACTAAAAGAAATGTATTAACACAGCGACAGCGTCAAATTGTAGGCTAAGAAAGAGATGTTATACAGTTTGTGGGTGCTTGCAAATTGAGTCTGTTTTTATGCTCACATATTCTAACTTTGAACTTTTATCCGGCACAGCTTGCTATATTTATACAAATCAATGCTTCATGATGCAGTTGCTGTCACTGACAGTAATACTTTCTTGGCTCATCTATATTTCCATTTATCTCATCACAGCTACCGTCCCCACGCCTTTGTAACTGTGCCATGGCATCACTGTGTCAGAGCCAGCAGCGCTGTGTAAAGGCCTCAATTGTCTCCAGTTGGAGGCTGGCTGAGGCGCAAGAACAGCTATGCTCTTTAGGAGTCCACAGCTCCGAGTCGCTGGAGCAGGAACGTGCTCGGACTCAAGCCTGCCCCACAGAACTCACTAACACTGAGGAGGAGTGGCGTCGCAAGGAAACCATGCTTGGGGTTCAGGAACCCAGCCGCAGTCCTGTGCTCGGTGCTACTGGAAGTTGGGACGTTTTTGATAAAGTGAGTCTGATGTGAAAATTCACAATAAAAAATTAGAGTAATTCCAGTATTGGAGGTTTGGAAAAGATAAAGATGAATTGTGTAATTTTCTAACATTTTACATTTTCTGATAGTTGTCTGAACTTACTTTGCGTAACTGAAGTGTAATTGTGGCAGCAGTAATATACTCACTTCATATTTTATTTCCTTTCTAGAGTATCATCAATATCCAAAATCAACCTGCAGAAATGGATCAGGACAAATGCAAAACGTTTCTGCAAAAATATGAACAAGAGCTCAGACATTTTGGTATGTGAGACATCAAAACGGTATCAAAGCGGGCTGGCACTTCACACTCATGAACAAATGATTGCTTCTCCTTTTTTTCATGCAATAGTTACATTCCATAATTTCCCTGTAAAACAATCAGATATTCATTGTTTCAGGTATGTTGCGGAGATGGGATGACAGTCAACGATTCCTGTCAGGCATGCCACAGCTCATCTGTGAGGAAACGGCCAACTTCTTAATACTATGGTGCATTAGATTACAGCAAGAAGGGGTAATGACCTGATTGAATATATTGCCTATCAAATATTGTTAACAGTTCCTCCATAATGTACCACAAAACACAACTCATCTATTGTTTTTCAGGAGTAATGTCTGTTTAGGCGCTGTCTGATGCAATCTGTGCCTTTGTGGAGGAAATCTTTGATTTCTGTCCAAAATACACACAAAAACCACAAACCAGAATGTCAAACAACACCAGTATAGTCATGTTTTGGCCAGTCAAATGTAGAAAAGTTGTTTTCTTGATACCCATTAAACACAGAAGTAAGCATTTTGACATTTTCACGCCTAAGTAGAAGTCTAGGGTCCAACACCAGGGTCCAAGGTTTTAATAACTAAATAGAATATCAAAAGTTACTTGTTTATTATGTATGTGTACCTGCCACACTGCCAAATCGTGACACTAATATAAACACAAACTTTGCAAATGTGATTTCCAACATGGGCTCTTTTCAGAAAAGTCCTAATTTCAGTGATCTACCGAAGAATGTGATCATTGTAGCTTACCGAAACACCAACCCGTACCTCTGTCTTCAAGACTTTATGATGTTCAATTTGAAATCAAAGGTTAATGTGAAATAAGTTCATTTTGAGAAACTAAATTGGCCAGCAAACATAGAATGTACTGTATATAGGGGTCAACTGAGAGACGCCATGCTTAAAGTATGACTTCAAACATTATTCATGGATGATCAATTTTGGCTATATTTTTCCATGTTCATGTAATGATATGTTCAGGTTTCCGATATGTTTAATAATCCTTGAAATAATTACACCTGGTACATTCAATGCACCTTGAAACAAATACATGGTTCATTTGACCTTTTCAATCCATTTAGAGTTATTTTTCCTATGTTCCCTTTGCAAGACTTTATACTTCACTATGCTATATCCCACAACGTGTGGGTGCAAAAATCCAGGCTTTCCTCTTTTTTACAAAGAACATTCAGAGTTTATTTGCACACAGACACATTAGCAGTGATACTTCAAATTTGTTGATAATTAGAGTTTAGTTATACTACCCCATGCATATCGAATTATGACTTAAAGATAGTGGAAGGAAGTGTTTTTAAATTTTGTCAGGTCTTATTTCAACTTGAGAAGTGAAATGAGCAAAATGTTTATACAACCCAACTCTTCTAACATACTCTTTCATTTCTAGAAAGAAGCATTGATGGAGCAGGTGGCTCACCAGGCTGTGGTTATGCAGTTTATCTTGGAGATGGCCTCCAACTCTCAGCAGGATCCCCGCGGCTGCTTCAGACAGTTCTTCCACAAAGCCAAAGTAAGACACACACATCCAGTCAGCGCTATATTCTGTGCCTAATGCTACCTGCTCATTCCACAGTGTCATAATGAGATCTCTGAGAACAGAGTGTATCTGACAGAAAATCCACTTCTCACCATTTGCATTTTTTGGATTTGTGCTTTTTTTTTCTCTTGCTTTGTAGGACGGACAAGATGTCTATTTAGAAGTCTTCCATGTAGAAGTTGAGGCCTTCAAACAGAGAGTTAAAGAATACACAGCAAGATGTAGAAGTGATGCATCCACCACTGAATGCCAGAATACCAGCTCAAACTACAGGCAGGACTCCAAAGAAGTAATAGACGTATTACCACAGGTATGCTTTGTTGTCCTTTCCTTGGAGCCATTGATCTTCATGGCCTGTTTCAGTTTCTGTATTTAACTTCAAGATGGCGCTGTTGACCAGTTGTGTGTTGCTTCTTGCTACTCCTGGTACAAACACAAAAACTTCGCTTCAAGACTTCAAGTGTGTTTTTCTGTAACTGTGAAAGAATTTTATGTCAGAGCACCAATACCAGACTTATAGACTGTCTGTGTTGTTTTTCTTCAGTTTTCTAAAGACTCTAAAAATCCTCAGTGTCGAGCCAGAATATAAACCAAAATTAAACATTAACACTGCTAATTCAGATTCATCACAATTTTCTGTTTATTTGAAAATTGATTTAAAAAAATCGATGAAACAAACTAACAAAAACAGTGTATTTATTTTTAAAATTATTGTGACCTAAACATCAATCTTTATTTGTACCCTGAACCTAACCAGCCCAGGGGCCTGTACTACGAAGCCGGATTTTCTCTTATCGAGGTAACTTCAGGTTCAACCCGGGGTTTTCCGTCCTATGATGCTGGTTCACTTCTAATCGGGGTATATCACCCCGGTAACTCATGCTGGACGCCTAACCTGGTCCGGACCAGGTTAAGTTCTGAATAAGAGATCAGCGAGAGGAAGCAACATCCTCTTGACCAATCAGATCTCTTAGAAACTGTCCTGCCCATCCTGTTCACCTTAGAAAAAA
>JAVQJG010093227.1:0-17193 GCA_036024015.1 Craterocephalus amniculus | reverse complement strand
GTGTGGTGTTGGGGGGGGTGGGGGGGGGGTGTGTGGTGGTGTGGGGGGGGGTGGGTGTGTGTGTGTGGGGGGGGCCGGGGCTGGGCGTGGGGGCCCGGCCCCCAGCCCGGGGGGGGGCGCAGCAAGGTCAGGCCTGACACCATCTTTAACTGTTATTTACTGTGATTCCACGACAAGACAGATACCAGCTCCTACGACTCCACTGATGTATGTTAAGCGTGCTCCAAATTACCCGCCTGATGGATCTATTGATGGCCCATTCCAACCTGTCACCTAGTCTCCATCAGCCTCTCAGTTATCCCCCCATTCCTCCTCCCCTCCTGCTCCTTCTTCCACCCACTCCCCACTTCTTCCCTCCACCCTCCTGTCCCTCTGTCCATGTGGGTCTGAATAAGAAATGAGGAAAAAGAGGCAGACAGAGACCTTCGTAACCTGCAGTTTGCTGCTTGCCACGAGACAATGGCCACCGCTGATGCTGCTGTAAAAGTTAAGCAGGTCTGAGTGAGAGCGCAGCCGCATATATTCATGCATGCAAGAAGACACACACGTGTGTACATGTCCCTAGAGAGACAGAAAGGGCAATGTAGACCATGACCATACCTACTAACGGCCTAGTCTTATCACATCCTGTCATTTATTATTCTCTATTCAGACTCCAGATAGTAGGCTGTGTCATAAGGGAGATGAAGATCCCAGAGGTATCTGTTTCAGGTCTTGTAATATGCTGTCACCTGCAAGCCACACAGATAATATCACACTCGCTGTGATTGAGGGGAATCCAGGTTAACACACTTATGCGATTATAAGCTGAAACGATCAGGGGAGCATAAAATCAACCCTTAAAAGACTTGTTAGCACAGCAAATCAACAGCTACTCAATTTCAAAACTCCCCACAGGCTTTTTAAAAAACCTGTATTTTAGAGAGAAGTTGATGATGGGCCCTATGGTCCCATTAGCTGAAAGATAAGATGAAGATGGTCAATATGTAGCGTGTGTGTTCTGGTGCATGTGTAGTTGCCAGGTCTGGTCTATCGGATAAATACCACACTGAATCTAGTTGCACTAATTGACTCTCGCAGGCATTACTGGGATTAAGTTAGCTAGCGTCCAAAGTTCATTACACAGATAAATGCATCTCTTAGCCTGCTAAACAGCCTCTGTGCAAACTTAACTCCAACACAATAAAAACCATATAAAAGGTTGCTCATATAAAGTAAGAGTTAAAAGGTTTGCATAATCGCATTAGTTAATCAGTGCTTGGGTTTGTGTGCCGCAATATCACCACTAGAGGAGAGAGTACCAGATACCCATTTACAGATCACATTTACAGTTCTCGGGGTAATTGTTTTTTTATTATTATTTGAAATCTGGAGCAAAATATTAGATCTAAAAATGTAAGCTGATTAAACAAAAAAAATAAATTTTTATTGATTTAACCTCAGTCATTAAGCAAAGTGGCTCGAACTAGCTTCACCTCAACCGGATGCAACTATTAGATCATGAAACCAACTTAATGAAACCAAAGAATAAATCCACATGTTCACAATCTACATATAGTACTGTACTAAAAGTGGTCACAATTCATGATAATTGTTTAACTTTTAGTACTTAAGTATTAATTTAATATGTGCTGCAATTCCAGTATGTGAAAGTGCATCAATACAACTTGTCTATTTCATTCAAAAAAAGAGAATTTACAAAATTGTATGTTTAAAAAAAAGAAAAAGAACACGCAGTGTGCTGATATGCATGTAGCACATTGCAAATCCTTCAGGCTGTAATAGGCCCTTTTTGCAGCTGTTGATTATTTTCATGTCATTACACATCTACGACAAAAACCACCTCACTGACATATGAGTTGATTATGGCAAAGCAATTCAACATGTGATCTTTGAAACACTTGTTCCCTCTGCCTCTTTCTCGCTTTATGTAGCTGCAGTGATGAGTGACACAACAGCAGGTGCTCAGAGAACCGTGGAGAGTGCTTTCATTTTACCACTTACAGGACAAATTACCCAGACAATGGACCTGGCGAGCCGGGGATCCTAATTCAATTCCAACTGTTGACTCTGGGCATTCGCCTGCATGCATTCGCTGGCCTTGGGAAAGGAGAGTCGTCATGCCCCCCCGCCCCTCCACTACCCACCACACATAGAAAAAAAAAGAAGAAAGAGAGAAAAAAGATAATCTGAACACAGTCAAGTAAAATGAAAGGTAATATTCTTTATCTGGCTGAAGATAGGAGCATACGACCTGTCTCAATATGAGCACAAATATGATTTAAGGATTCCATGCTTCAGAAAGCCCTCAACTCAAAATGATTTGAATCAATACTGTTCGCTCGGCACAGCAGAAACACTTAGACAAAAAATAAAAAGGAGAGAAAGTTTTATTTATTTATTTCTTTTTTTTAAAAAGGGGTGAGGGAGAAACATTCATCTCAGAATGGAGGGAAGCACCAGAGCGCAGGACCAAAGCTACACCAGGGCTGTAGTCAGATTTCACTGGTGTCAAATTAATTTCCGTGTTATCTGGAAATTCAATTAGAAAAGATCCCCCCTTACCCCCTCCTTTACCCACCCCCCACCCCCTCACTCTACTCCCTCCTCTCCTCCTTTGTGAGTAAGAGAGTGTCGGACATCCCGGCGTGACAGATTACACTGCTCAGAGTGCATATCAGGCCGAAGTGTTGAGGCCCACTAATCCGCCCTCTAATTCTCAATTAGTGTAAAATGAGCCCATAAATCACGGAGACAGGCCGATCGATGGAAACGTTGTTTTAGGAGTGATTGGCAGCCTCCCCAAAGGTTACTGTTTAAGTTGGTTTAAGGTTACAGCTCTCTCCAGACTGGAGGCAGGCCGTGTGTGTGTGTGTGCGTGATGGCTTGTGGTTAGGAGGGTTGTGTGAGGTGGTGGGGTGGGGGGGTCGAACTCAATCTATATGATGCAGGGCCTTAGTCCTTTGGGGATACAGCAGAGGGACAGCACCAATTTTTAGCCCATCAGCCGTCCAATTTTTCTCCTTTTCATACCTGCTGTAGTAAATGAGAAACAAATTAAATTTCACCCCACTATCTCCACAGAAACCATTTAAATCCTTTATGGAAACCAAATTGTCCCCAGACAAATCGCCCCTGGTTCTGTGGAAACACACTATGGCGCTGCAACCGAAATAAATTTGTGTCACTCTGGATATGGCATTGTCTGTAATGCCATTCATTGGAGGATCCTGGTGAAAGAGAGAGGGAAATAAAATAAGGGGCACTTTTGGAGGAACAAAAGGGCTGAAAAAGACCCTGGCTCCACCATTCTCTTTCTTTGCTCTCCTCTCCATCTTTCTCAGTCTTTTCCTCCTCTCTCCCTTGCGCCCACTTTTCCCCTGCGTGGCGTTATTAATTTTCGGCCGGAGTTTTTGCATTCATGAGGCTGAGATTGAAATGGAAATGAGAGCGGAGGTGAGCAGCCGCAGCAGTGGCCGCGGCCAAACGGGGGCCCCAGCGCGGCGCAGCACACCGACGCTCAGCCGACACGTGTCAGAGACAGAGGGGACTCGCCCGCCACCATCCAGCCTCTCATTCGCCCAGATTACCAGCCTCTGACATCAATCACTGCATCAGGGAAACAATGCATAAAACGGCCCCAACAAGGGCGATGAAAAATCACTGACAGTGCAGGAGTGGAGCGTGGAGGGGCAGAAGGAGGGAGGGAGGGAGGAAAGGAAGGAGACCAAGTGCCATACTACCTTCATAGAGCCAAGCGATTAGTCACATTCACTAGGGAGAAAGGAGAAATGCGAGACAAGGAGAACATGACAGAGAGAAAGGACATCAGGCAATAATGAGAACTAAAATACTTAGAAAAGATGAGCGGAAGTAAGACAGGAGGCTGCAAAGTGGGAACCTGTGCTGACAAACTAACACATAAAATAGCTTAATAAAGTGACAAGAATTGGTTCCCCTCTAAGTTTAACTGTTGATACTGGGCTGATTTGTATAAAAAGTGAAGTTCTTTGAATTACATTTTAAACATGATGCAACATGTGTATCATTTATTAATCACAGTTATGTGACTTATTTCCATCCTGCTCAAAGAACTCATCAACCACATTATATACTTACCTATATATATCTTTCTTCATCAAGCTCCTGTTGAGGTGGCTAAAATCAACATAAGGCAGCAAGGGGATGGGATACCTAAATACTTCCCGTGCAATTTTATACCGACACTAAACTTTTACTTCCATCTTACACACAGTTTCTAATCCAGGTCTCAGTATACAGTGGAGGAAAAAGGTTTTCAGACACTGCATGCTTTTGGTAGATATCTACTCCAATCTAATCCGTTTTCTCTAAGTATACTTAAAATAATTGTACCAAAGTTCTGTACAATATAAGCAAGAGATTAACTCAATGCACACAAAAGAATAAAACAATGATAAAACAATAAATATATGTTTAAATTATAGTGCATTAAGAGTCACTCTGAGTTCTTCAACTGCAAATTCTTTTGTGCAGTAAGGGCAAAAATACTCAACACAGCCTGAAAAGAGACATTAGCATTTGTTAAATGGAAAATATCTGTGATCTTGTACATTTCTAAGGGTGTCCAAAACTTTTTTCAACCACTGTTAATGCTGTTAATGTTACAAAATATGTTGTTTGACTGTTCCACATTAACTTACTATAGAAATTACTATACTTATATAGTAATTTCTGAAATAAAATAACTTATGAGCATGATATCGGCCCTGTACTGTCAATAATCCTGACTCAATCCCAATAAGAAGAAGACCTTTACCCCTCAGTTTGAATTTTCTTGTGTTCTGGGTCCCAGATTTTGCTTAAGCTGACCTGTCACATATGTTGATTGCTTCCAGAAAACTATTTTGATTGCTTTTTTCCCCCCTTTTTTTTAAAGGTTAAGTCTCTGGCTTTGCCACTGGGGGGGATCACCTTTAACAACGGTGTCACCTCAGGTTCACTTCTAATCTAATGCCGACCATTACTGATGACATCACACTGCAGGGGCCTTTTTTAATGGGGAGGGGGGCAGTGGAATTCCATTTCAGCAGCGCCAGACCAGTTTATTATGATGATCATTATTAAGTGTGTGTTTTTTTTTTGTGTGTGTGTTTTTTTTTGTTTTTTTTTCTCCCTGCTGTCGCTGAGTGTCTGCTTTGTGTCCTCTACAGGAAAAAGCTAATGTGCTGAAAGGCTGGTTCTTGTCTCCCTGAGCTTATTGAAATCATGTGAATGCCATTTGCGCTTAATCCTTCTGGGTGTGCCATAAAGAGAAGAGAGTCGGCAGCTCCTGAAGAGAGATGAGAGGACCTCAGGGGATTCACTTTGCTTTGCCTCATCTGTTGAGAAAGAGAGAAAGAGAGAGACAGAGAGTATAAGACAACTGACAGCCAAACTAAAATACATCTCATAATTTGATTAGGTTACAATGACAATTTTTATTTATAGTCAGTATCAGATGCAGGGAGGTGGGTGGATTTTTGTACTTTTTTTTTGCTTGCATCCAAATCATATTAACTGGTTTCATATACAAGCAATGCTCATGTAGCTAGAGGCTAATTATAGACAGCA
Organism: Craterocephalus amniculus; assembly: GCA_036024015.1. NCBI lineage: Eukaryota > Metazoa > Chordata > Actinopteri > Atheriniformes > Atherinidae > Craterocephalus > Craterocephalus amniculus. The sequence goes on along the minus strand of JAVQJG010093227.1, from coordinate 11,601 downwards.
GAATGTCCATCTGATAACTGGTCCCACGCTCCGAACACCAGTTTGCCTCATTAGCTATGTGATCACTCATTTTATTTAGTCTTGGGTCTCCTCCTCAAAAAGCAGCATATCAAGTCACTGGAACACCTTCCATATGCATGAGAATTACATCAGAGACGGTGCTGTTGTTGAAGCTTTTGAAATAATAATGTGGCAAATGATAACGCCTCGGGACGCTACAACACCTCATTACAGCTCAGAGTAGTTTTTGTAAAGGAAAAAACAGGCAGAAATGAATAGGAAACATGGCGGCGCTTGAACAACAGCGGTATTTATATTCATCCCTTTACATCAAATTGTTGCTTTCCCACAAAAGCTTGAAACAGCAGCGTGGTTTGAACTCGGGGTTAATGAAAAAGTCCCTGGCGTCAAGTTACCTGCTCGTCTGCAGGCGAACTCGTCTGTCGAAACAAACATTTCATTTGTGCGCCACATGTTTCTCAGACGAGACCCCAGTAAAAGTTGTTCAATAAATTTTACCGTCTGTTTTACAGACCTCCCCTTTCCCCCTGTGTCATTTTTTTAATTGAAAGTAGATTCTAACTCCGCTATAAACATCATTCCATCCAATCAGAGCTGGTTTAGATCAAATGGTGGTTTCAATGGGCCTCGTGCTTACAGATGCCTTCAACCTCGCCTTGTCTCCCAGGCGCTCGTACTGTTAAACACTCTGGCACCCTTTTAAGGCTGGGAGATGGCTGTCACTGCATTTTGTCAGCAAAGCATAATATTTCTTCAGGAGTTCTGAACCTGGCACTCAGCGGGGTAGAAATGAAAATAAGCCAGTACATAAACGGAGGGAGTCAGCCGTAAATCACCTAACATGCAGAGGAGGCAGCAGGTAGACGTGCTGCTGGCTGTCACAGCACTCCCCTGGAAAGCAGATTGGACACCAGCCATCATGCTTTAATCAAACTGCACATAATAGACATGTCCCTGCTCCTCATGACACACACACACACACACACGCATACGGTACAGCACATGCACCAAAGGAACAAGCTTTTAGACTTTTCCAACTTGTGCTATTTAAATGTCGCTTATGTTTGTTTGTTTGGGTGTCAGAGGTTATTCTTTTGTGGTATCCTAAAAGCGATCTTTGAAGCTTTAAAATCAGCACACACACACACACTCACACACGTTCCCATTCTTCAAAGGTCGGTTCTCTTAACTGTGATATGAAGCAGTTTTTTCTTCTGACATGCTGTGTGTCAAACGATAATGTTATTGTTGGCAAGACTCTTTTATAGCAGCATAATTTTATTTTGACTTTTCCCTTTCTTTTTTTTTTTTAATTAAACAGTAGATGTCTCACATGGCTGTGGGTTTGCAGCTAAGTGTGGTTTTGACAACACTAATACCAAACAGATGGGGAAATATGCATTTTCTTATGAGAGCAGAATTATGCGGACTGCTGAAACAAAAGGAACCTTATCGTTTCACGCGTGATGAATTGTCCTGTCTGAGCTGAAACACAGAGGTTTTGTGGACTGAGAACAATGAAAGTCTACAATACTCAGGTTGTGATGCTGTGTTCATTTCTGTTTTCATCATAAGTTTCACGGTGAATCGTTGCAAGAACATCCTTCAACTGTAGCAATATTATAGAATTTGTTTCTCATCTTGGAATCCAGGATTTGCTCATTTTTAGCATTTGCTCCTGAATGTCACCCTTGAGAAGCATAAAAAAAGCTTTGAGTCTATAATAAAAAGGCGTTACATTCTTCTTGTTAATTCTCACCTGATAGATGATTTTAGACAAAAATAGGATTATAAAACAGTCCTCGATGCCTTCTGTGTTGTTAGGCTGATACAAATCATGTGGGAATGCTACTAATGATGCTCTCATTATTCACTCTGAGGCATTTGCAGGTTGTCTAGCAAATCACTGCCATATACAGCAAGGAAGCTGCGCTCATTGTGGTTCAGCACTCCAAGAGAGAGTGTCCTCCGAGGCCCGCTGGGGTTAAAATATTCAAATCTAGTTTGAAATTGTCTTTTTGTTGTTGTTTTAATCCATCACCTGCTAATAATTAAAAACTAAGTGGCATGGTTGTGAAAGTGGGAACCAGAATAGGGAGCAACTATTTCTAAAAAATAAAAAAATGGTTAAATGAAACATTGAGATCCAAAACTTGGTTTCTTGGTGTTACATATAGATTGTTTTTTACAAGATGCTGCAGCGATCACTGGTCCCTGAGGGAACGGAGACAGATGCGAGCTGATCTGAGAGCAGGCACCGTTGAACCAAAGTCAATTGAGTTAAGGCCTGTAGAGGTGGTTTATACCGTATGAGTGATCATCCAGTGTATTGGGCATTAGCAGCACAGACTGACATGTGACATGGGGAGCATGGCTAAGGAAGGAACAGATGGTTCACCTTCTCACTCAGCATCTCTGCTGTAACATGGTATATCTTGTCAAGGGGTGAGTTTTATTGATTGAATTCCTGCCCTCAGACATTGGACTTATAGCTACATGTGTTAGTGCTGCTACTAGCTGCTGGAAACCCAACACTGGAGCACAGGTTGTGCAGCAGGGCGGGGAGTGGCTCATTCTCACAGTCATTCAGTCGGCCCCATCTGTCATTTGTAACAGTGCCTCCCTGTTGTCAGAGCCTTGTAGAACAGAGCCTTGTTATCACTTACGAATGTTAGAGGGGATTTGAGCAAAACAAAGCAAAAAAAAAAAACATTTCCCTAAATCATCTTTGTTTTAAGTTTATTTAATTTTATTTTGCATCTTTTATCAAGTAAAGACCGAGATTTTATTTCGCATCTCAAGAAGAAAACCCACAGAAGATGAAGAGGTTATTAAAAAAAAAACCTTAGATGTGATCTTGTTGTTTGTGTTGATGTTTTGTTATCCTGTCAGAAGGGTAATTGCTGCGGTTGCAATGGATTAGGGTTTTGCAACAAAACATAAGTATTGAGAGGATGCAGTTATGCCGCTAACCACAGCTTAATCATGGCAGCACAGACTGACCCCTCTCCCACAAACAGACCACTTAATTGCATACAGAAGGCTACAAAAAATGTTTCCCTTCAACAAACAGTTCATCATTTGTTGTTAACTATGAAATGATGTTATATAATGATAACCATCAACAGTGATCCACTGTACCCAAAGACCTTTCTCATCAATTATATGTTATTGGAGCCTCTGTATCCTGTGTATTGTGATATTCGTTTACGTTTGATGAATGTTACGCTCTGCGGGTGTTTTGGTCCCCAGGATATCTTTCTCCCACTGATGTACTTATTAATAATAAATTGAGCGAGGAATGTGTGAGTTCTGCCTCCCTCTTCTGTGATTATAGAGACAAAAGAGCGTTTGAAGTATCCATCTTAATACAAAGACACTTTATTAGATAAAGCTAACTCACCCAAGACAAATAGTGACGCTGAGGCACGGGAGGAACAGCAGTGCTCTCGTTCTTTCTTTGCCTCTTACTGTTTCTTTTTCTTTCCTTCAGCTTCTTTTTCATTTAAATAAATGGTCAGTTTTTAGATTGTTGTTTTTTGAGCCATAATTTGATCATACAGCTATCGTTTAAAGAAAGGAATGACCTCTGCAGTGTCAGGTGAGGAAGGAACCAGAGGGTGGGAAGTGGTCTGAGGTTGGCTAAATATGTATATGCTGTGTAAATCACCAGAGGTTGTGTACAGAGTCATGTCATTCATTTATATTACCAAATTTGCCACCTCCAGCCTCTAATTCTCCAACCCCCTGCCAGTTCTAACACTAACAATACATAATCTTCATGTGTCAGACATTCAAAAGGAAAATACAGGGTGTTATTTATGCCTTCATCGCACCTCTTGGATATGTGTTTTGCTCCCACTCTTTCAAAGAGCAGTCAGTCATCTCAGTCACATAAATCACCCTCAAGCTGCAATTTGTGAAAACATGCCGATTAAGTTTGTGCAACATGGTCAGCCGGGAAAGCAGTAAATTTCCCAAGTAACAAAGTTAACATTGATTCAGATATAAGCACTTGTCCATGTGTAACAACGATAACCTTTTAGTGGATTTTGGAAAACATATTTGACACCCATTAAAATAATGAATGATTTTTCTCCTCCCCTGAGGAAGGCACAGAAGGTGTGTTTGGACAGGAAGGGAGGGTTAACATGCTGTGACTTCATGGCAATCCTACATCCTGAATCCAATGGCTCTTCAGTAGCTTTGGATGAAAAATTCAGAGAAAATACCCACATTGAACCACAGATTTCTTTTTTTTGTGAAAAGGGCATTTTGTGAAAGGTTAAATACTTTATAAGTTATTCATTACTGTGAGACTTAACATTACAAACAATAACATTACTTTTTAAATGTTTAAAGGGACTGAAGGCGACTTTATTAAATCTGACTCAGTGCTGCTGCGACAGGCGCTGTGGGTAACTGCAGCCACCAGCCAAGCTGGCACGGGAGCAAGCACAAACAATTTTATTTTATGGAAGCCTTAAGTCCCTTTAAATAGAAAAATGAATTTAATTGCATTTTTTAAATGTCATTTAAATTAATTTCTATTTTGAAGTGCTTTGTAGTTAAATCACACTCACAGCAGGATTATCTGGAAATAAATGTTGCACCTTCAATTGATTTGGATTCCTTTCCCACTCCTTTCCACTTTACTTAAGCAGGCCAAACTGCAGCATCATGCAGTTACAACAACTGCTCACAAGGGGCAGTATTATCTGAAATGACCTCTGACAAGAAAATAGAGGAAAACCTGCTCATCAATTGGCCAGGACTGAACACAGCTCATTCATCACAAGTCAACAATGGAGTTACAGTGATTTTATGCATTTTTTGTCGGTGTTTTGGGTGGTTAGGAACCCAAACAGGGCTGCTGCTAGGATGCCCTGAGCATAATTAGTTTGTGGTGCCTGCTTTTTTTTGTAAAATATATGAATGCATTCTGTGATGTTTGGCATTCAATTTTGAGAAAAAAATTGTCATTTTCACCCTTCACTTCTAAAATCAGACCCATGACAAGCTAATGCATGAAATCATTTTAGATAACCTACCAACTGAATTCAAGATTTACAAAGAAGGAACAGACAGATTTAGAGGAAAAATTCACCTAAATGGACAGAGATGTCCTCAAAGATGCAGTTTCATGTTCTTTTAGTGTTCTCAAAGTAGAATTCCAGTTGTAGAAGACCAGGAGCACCAGTATCACAAAATCCTACCATTGAACTCTTAAAAAACATAAACTATGGAGCAAATAAAAGTAAAACCCACCATTTCGTGTTTATTTGGAAGTATCTTATGAAGCAAAAGCATTGTATTTTTAATCAAAGAATATCTGTTAGTGAATTTTTTTACAACACAAAATTATTACCAAACTTGTGACAAAGAGGTAACTATATTATAGATGTAATTACCTTTCACCTAGCCTTAATGACCTCAATTTATCTCAGTTATCATCACAATATACATGTAATGGTGTACAGGCACATTTGGACCAGTTCTCTCTACGTGTTACTGGAACGGTGGAACTCCCAAAGGACAGCGTACCCTCAAGGGCTTTTTGTTCTGGTTGCATTCGTGCTGCTGATAATGCTGAAGTAACTAAATGACCGGTTGATTGTTTGGGAGTGGTAATTTCTCAACTGCACAGGCGAAACCCCTGAGCTTCACTTCTGTGAGTAAAGGCTAGGATAAAGAACTTTTGCTCATATGAATGACATTTTGTTTGTTTTTAAAAATATGTTTTTCAAAGCAGATTCTTGTGTTGCACATATATATTCAGGACAATTGACCAACATTTCTATTATTCAGATGCGAAATAGAGGGGAACTCTAGTTATAAGAATCAAAGCTCTAGCATTTTATATACTTAGCAGTTATCTTGATTCTTCTGAGAAAATCCCTGATCATACAGTAGGCCTACACAATATTAGTACTTTGCATACAATACAAAGAAAGACAGTAGTACTATATTTTTGGTTTTGAATTGTAAATATTGAAGTTTTGAAGCAAAATTATTCCAACACAACTATCACAACTAGGTCTATTACCATCACATGAACAGTTTTATTAGGCCTACTCTGTTTTATATTATTTTGTAAAGAGTGGCTTCAAAATCATTTTGATGTCATGCTGACCGGTAGGAAGACTGGCATATCTGCGACTCCGACATCAAGAGGAAACGTGAACATTGCAGAGGACAAGTAAATTGGCTGCTAACTATGCTAAAGCTAGCACAATTGTTTAGCCTTTTCTTGCCTCAGCTTGTTTACAGGACAATAAATCAGATATTCTCAGTTTTGAAGGTGCTTTCACCCCTGCCGGTTAGGTCAGTGTGAAAGCACTCGCACTCTAATGCGCACCAAAACTAGTGCGGCCTGAGGAGGTGGTCTTGGTTGGGCTCCAGCCGAACTCTGGTGAGCACTAGTTCATGTATGAAGGCAACCGTGTTTGCTGTTAAAGATGTAACAGCAAAGCCATTACATTTTTAGTTGTTGACATTGTCAGCAAAGTGATAATTTTATAAAAAAAATATATTATTGTTGTTGTTGTTGTTGTAGGCTAGTTGTTTTTCCCTGTGGATGTCCGCAGCGTTGCATGGGTGTTCAACCTGGTAAGTGGACTCGACCACCGGAGCAGCCACGGGACCTGTGTTACCTATGATGAGCACCTGATGAGTAACAACAAGTTACTCATTGTAGCCTAAAGCCAGACTTTTGTCCTGCCTCCTCACTCAAAAACCCTTTGCTTCACATTTGAAGACGCACTATGGTGCGCACTAAACAGGTGTGAAAACAGCCTCCTTTCCACTGAGGAGTACGGCTCGGGTCAGTACGGTTCGGTACGGTCCTTAATGGTCGGGCCCATTCAGAGAAGCATTTCCATTGAAACTTGGGCCGCCGCCGGCTTGCGGGGCTTCTAGAGCGGCGTCATGCTAGCGCGACACCAACACACGTGAAGCTAAAACAACATGAGCTATGTCTCTACAAACGTTCCTCACCGCTGCATCCAGCTGATTTTATGTGACTTCAGCTCCAACTGAGGGAAGAAACATTGAAGCTCCAGAGCCGACCAGGCCCTGCTGATGTTTGGATCCTTTTTTTATTGTTTACTTTCCAGCATGGACTGACCGGAGTTTGTTTGTTGCTGCTTTGTGAGTTGTTTTGGTTTTGTTTCTGTCTGCGAATCAACGCGTGGTATTGCATGACGCCAGCAGCTCCGCCAAAACCGTACTGCTCCATTTTCGACGGACCCACAACTGAAGTGGGGCCATAAATGGTCCGGAACGGGTCGGTTTAATGGGATGGTTCCACAATGGAAACGCTCAAAATAGCGAACCGACCCGTACCGACCCGCTCAGTGGAAACGGGGCTTTAGATTGAGATCACAAACAAACAAATACTAAAATCCAATGATGATACAATTCCTGTGACATTCTTTTGCTTTCTTGTGCCGACAAAAAATGGTTAATAACCAACTTGTCAGACAGCATTTTAGCTCGAGGGATTGCAGCTTCTCAAACCCACTGAAGTAAAAGAGGGGTCTTTGACATTTTTTTATTCACAGATAAGTTTAATCTAAACTTTTTGTCGCAAATTCACCTGCAACATTAATGAGTTATTGAGTTTGCACAGGCAAATTAATGTATTACGCTTCTGATCAGAGAATTCCACTTTTGGAAAGTTAGTGAATTGAGACTGGATAGTATTGCCAAATAAGTAGCATGCAAAATAAAGGGAAAAGAAGTTAGTATTGTTTCATTTTGAAATCACAACAGAAAAAAAGACAGCAGCAGTATTGTTATTTTTCTTATCCGTCACTCTCAATCTTTCCCCCCGAAACAAGGGTGAGTAGGAACCAAAAAAATATCGGAACAAACTATAAATAATTACAGCTACAGTATCATAGATGGCATGTAAGGGCTGATATTGAACTTAGAGCTTGACCTGAAGGCAACTGGACTTCATTTTGGCTAAAAAGCAGCATAAAGTCTGGAACTCCTCACCAGTCAGTCTGTAATGAAGAGACATTTTAAATGAGAGGCTAAACATCTTCAGAAACAAATAAGAAGTCCAGTTGCCTTCAATTCAAGCTCTTAAGAATATGTTAGGGTTTGTTAAGTGTAAACAATACACATACAGATGGAGCCTTCTGGCCAGCCTCTGCGTTCATTTTCAGTGTGTTTTCCAGAGGGCAAACAGAGCAGCACAACTGGAAATCATGGGGTCAATATGGAGTAGTAGCTCATGTCTGACCAGTGAAAGGAACATAGAAGAAGAAGCCACAATGTATTCAATGACCACACAGACCACCGCCCTCCACACTGGCTCTTTTTGTCTCTTTCTGAGAATGTGCGGTATAATGGTCTCCTGCACCAACACCATCTTCACTTTTCTACTACTATTAAAAGTGAATAAGGATCTCTAAAGGCAACTCTAAACTCTGAATTGCTCAGTGGATGTTTTACCTCCCAACCCTGCCACAACATGCACTTATTATCATATTGAACTTGTTTTTCATAATTTGGTTATGAGTATGACGTTTCTCTGTTTTTGTCTTTTGTCTTCCAACGTGGTAACTGTGTTTTTGTATTTCCTACCACCTACCTTGGACCAGGATTCACTTGTAAAAGAGTTTTCTAATATCATAAGGATGGATTACTGGTTAAATAAAGATTAGATTCAAATTTGAAGTATGTATGGGAGTACAAGAGCAGTAAGGACCTCAAACCGGGCCCTTATTAAAAACCTATTTTTATTTTTTTTTTACTTTGTGATCTTACAATAGGTCATACTGGTTCCTTACAGATAATCTGCATTCTGCAGCATGCAGAATTAGTGTTTATTTCTGGGGACATGTAGTGCTTCACATCACCACACACAAAGTTCACATAATTAAAAGCAAGTATAATGTTGGCCAGAAGCGTAACTGGAGTAGAGTTAGTAAGTTAGTAAGGTCAAACACATTACCAGTTGTCATATACACTTTTCAATTCAGCAGGTGACTTTGTCTTGTGTTGCTTTAAGTTAAGAGGAGTTGCTTTAAGCAAGAGACTACAGCACTGGTAATCACATACAGTATGAAAATGCATGGATGCTTTCAAGTTGTAACAACAGCAGTGATGAAAAACTTCTCCACCAGGTTCCTCCATCTGTAAAATAAGCTGAGTCTGTCTCCCTAAATAAACCTTTCATTAATAGGAACCTTTATACATATGGCACTTTACACTTCATGGACGTAATTAGATACACCTGAATTTTATGTTTCTGCACTTCAGCACCTTTATATGTTGTGTGTAGGCAGTGTAGTACATGATCTTGTGTTTATATGCCTTTAAATAATTTTCAGGCAGAGAAACTAAACTCTGGGAAATTTCACACTTTATTCATGATGCTCAACTGTTCAGTTCTTCAGTCATTTTAAGTGCATACATGAGAGAGTTTGCATACATGTCCATTCTCTTAGATTTGATTTAGTCAGGAATGTATTTTCATAATGTCACATTCAGGTTAGCTTCGACTTCAATGAGTTATGACAAGAAAAGCTCATAGTCTTGAATTTGTAAAAGAATCAAAGAACAAAAAAAGGAACAAGTATGCCTCTCTCATTTTTTTTCTCTCCTGAAAAGCAGGAACACATGTCAGTTGGTTGTGTGTTCTTCCCGAGGTAAAATATTTTTTCTAGCAAAAGCACCAATGTGACAACTCCATCACTGAAAGTAGTTTGTCCTCTGCAGCTCAGTGAAAATATTATGAGAAGCTGAAGAAGCAGAACTAAGGAGAAGGGGGCTGGGATGAGTGACGGACAGCTTCGACACACCGGAGCACTTAGACAATTACTAACAGTTTCTGCCAGTCACCACATCTGACACAACACAAACACAGCAAGGATAATTTTACATTACTCTGCCGGGCACGGGTCACTTTAAAGGAACACAGGGAAGCCCATTTCAGCTTGCATTTCAAGGCCAATCATCTAAATTGGCCCCACAACACAACTGGCTGCCTGAGACTGGGTCTCTCTTTTCTATCTCCACAGCTCCCAACAACAGACTATAACCATGAAAGTAGAGAATGAGCAGATCTTTGAAGTGCAGCTGTCAGTCAGCATGTTTCCATAGTTGGAACTATGAGGATTAAATGGTGTACAGGTGTGGGAGCAGGCACAGCTGCACCCCACCAGGTCAAACTGATAGAGAAGTGATGGGGGTGGGTTAGTGAGAACAAACCTCGTAGAGAGGAAAAGCAATAACATTATGCGAACACTGGTATTAAGCCTAGAAAAGATAAAATACTTTAGAAGGTAAGAAAAGCAAACATACAACACAGTTGGCCACATGCTTGTGCTTAAGGTTTTTGTGCATTGTATTCACGCATGTGGAGTACATGGAGTACAGGCGTCCTACACACACTATCCACATAAAGACAATCCGAACCATGTTTGTAGACATACATGTATTTTTCACTGTGTTGTGCAGTCTACTTTACTGCTTGTGTGTTGGGCTGTGAGTCTTCCAAAGTTAAATTGATTTGCTGGATTTGCCAGTTTTACATCCAAAGCTGACTTGACTTCACATCCAGGTATTTCAATGCCTCGATGATAATCGGTCTAACAAATAAATACATGAAGAATATACGTGGATGCACAACCTTTGTCGCACTGCACTACACCGCAAAAATGAGCTATCTCAGTATAAGGGGAAAAAACACTGATATGGAGAAGATTATGAGTTTAATGAGATAAAATAATCTTCCAGCGCTGTAATATTATTACACTTGGTAAGAATTCTTGATATAAGAAGGAATGTGTTGACTTTAGACCAGTGAGAAATGTCTACAAACAAGCACTCATTTTAAGTCTCCTATTGAGTGGAAAAAATCCTCAAAAAACCCTCAGTGTGAAAGATACAACGTGATTGCAAATAGTGACTCATTCAGATTATTTAACTTAATAAGCATGTAAAATAACCAATTTAAAGATTTAGTAACTAAGTAAGATATTAAAGACAGACTGTCAAAACATGAATATAATATTTCTTAAACATTCTTCTCTTGTCTACATATCAGTCTAAAACAAGAACAAAGAAGACTGGCTGGATAAAAGATTATAAGACTTGTGATTCTGTTAAGAAAACGGTGTGGAAAATATGTGTCACTACAGTAACAACACTAAGATTTGCTGACATCAGTGGTAAATATTTTTACATTTTACATACTATTTTTACTGAACTGGATTATTTTATATTGGTTATGAAGATGCAACCAAGCTCCCTGGGTTCAAAAATGAAAAGTTTGCTGTTAAGCAACAAGCCAGGACACCAGGTACGTAATTCAGTGGCTGCTCCATTGCTTGATGGTTCCCCAAAAACTAAATTCCACAGAAACAGGTAACAGTCTGCTGACTGAGCGTAGGTTTTTTTACTCAAAAATAAGATGGTCTGTAACAATGATATCCGAAATATCACTGAAATCAGATGTTTAGAACAAAAAAGATATGCAGAAATTGGGAAAGTTGTTGGTGACGTATTTGTGATGTGTGGGCACATTTTAAAAATCTCAACACCATGAGTTTGTAGTTAGTGGCT
>JAVQJG010093226.1:0-17228 GCA_036024015.1 Craterocephalus amniculus | reverse complement strand
ATCCGTAGCTAACGGGAGCTAAGCAGCCAACGGAGGAAGGCGGGTTAAAGATATGAAGCGCTGTTAGCGGCTAAAAACCGCGGTTGTGCTACGCTAGGCCTCGTTTTCCCGGATATCTGACACCTGTCAATCAAAAGGACACGCCCCTAATTATGGGGAACTTTAGGGTTGAATAACATCTAAACGGAGGCGCTAGAATTTTTTTCACTCCCCCCACAGGTGTCATGAAGGTAAACCTGAGATTTTAATCCTAAAATGATTTTTTAATGTTTAATTCTGCTGTAAAGTTGGCGTTTTTAACATGGGAGCCAATGGGACCTGGCTCTGTTTTGGAGCAGCACCTAGAGGATGATGAGGGATCTGCAATTTTTTGCACTTCCGCATGGGTATCATTTTTCCTGGCGGGAGGTTGCCGCTTGGTCGTGACTGTGCGTGAACAATCGGCCCCGTGGCGCCGTTTCTGGTTTATGCTTCTCATAAAATAAAAGTTGGGTCAAAAGTGAGACGAAAAGACTGGAGACAGAAACTAAGCGGAAGCTTTGAGTCTGACGATGAAATAATTTCCACCAGACCGTGAATTTCACAAACACAAATATGCACACAGACAAAAATAACCTTTTCAGTGGAACAGCTGGTTGTTCGTAAAACAGATGTTTTCAGTTTACCTAAAAAAATGCAGTGAAATGTAGAAATGTAGATATAGATCCTCTCCCACCGATGCTTCTGTCTATTGGCCGATTCTCTGTCTGAAGTTTCCACTTTACACAGGAATGTTAGATTTCATTTTCCGTGCAGCAGCGTGGCTGGTTCATGTGGGAGCAATGCATCATGGGTAGCGGAGTGTAGATCAGGGGAAATGTTGGATCTGTTCTGTTTCTGCACATTCCTTCGGTGTTGTGCGACAGGTTGGACTCTAGGCGTGCCGGCGTGTGACGGCGGATATGTTGGACCCTGCGGTTTCCACTTTTAGCCGTTTGGTTAATGTGCTGCTGGAGGAGAAGCGTCCAGCAGGTCATGTGATGCTGGGGGAGTGTTTCCTGTCTGTCTGCATGCAGATGGATTCTATCCAAGTGTTTCCATGTTGCAGCTTTGGGAGCGGCGTGCAGCGTGGGCTCAGACGATGTTCTAATCTACATGTTGATAAAAAGGAGCCGGATCCCGCTTCCACTTGGAAGGCGAGCCTGTGTGGAGGCTTGCAGAGTGCAGAGCCACAGCTATACCTATGATTACATTGCTTATACATAGCAAACAGCGCGATGGAGCTGCAGGAGGCTGATAGAGAGGAAACAGTGCGCTTATGAAAATCTCACATTCCACTGGAAGGGAATAATTTAATTTGCAAAGCAAAGACCCTAAGTCGTCCCCAAATGAAAGCCCCGGGGGCTTTTACCTCCGTACAATAGACCTTTAATCCAATGAGACTCCCATACACACACACATACGTGCACAATCCCCACTAACACTCTGTTGTTCTTTAACTTTTCTTCTTTGTGTTGGATTTTTTTAAAATTGTGATTCCTTCTGCTGCTCGGGAAGTTTTCAATATGAAACCGCAAAGTCTCGTGTTTTTTGTTTTTAATAATGAGTGAAATGTTCACGCAAGACAAATGCTTCCACTCATCGTCTTCATCCTTTCCAGTAAAAAAATGCTCTGAAAGCATTTCTCAGAGAAAAAACTGATAGAAATGACGGGAAAGAGAATTTCTCCTTCATCCTGCATGAACCTGGCAGAAAAAGAGTTGGGAGAATAAGTATTACAATGCTGGAAAGTAAGGAAAGTGTGTTTGTGGGATGAGCAGCAGAGCTGAGTGTGTGTGTGTGAGTAGCATCATCAGAGGAAGGTGTGGCTGTATTATGGGCGGAAATGAACGGAAGCCTTTTTATGTCGCTGCAGAGCGCGAGGTGTCGAACATTTGCGAAACCGGCTGCAGATTTTGTTTCAGCAGGAAAAAAAACAGAGCTGACAAAGAGCAAATACACTACCAAATTTGTGAGTAGGGTTGTGTGTATGTGTGTGTGTTAACAGCAGAATCAGCTGTTTTTAATTGAACAAAATACAGTTTCCTCAAAACATGTTGTCTTTAAAACAGGAAACAAAGAAACTTTCCAGGTTTCATGGCTTCAGCTGTGAAATAAGTCACAGTTTAATATGAGGCTGTCGCCCTGCAGCACCGACACATGGAGTTTGTTCAACGTGTGTGGACGTTGTGGAGCACCCCAAGGCTCCATACTGGAACAAACTACCCCCCATGAAGCAGGAAACCAGCTGAAACTGGTTCCTGTAATAATAAGTAACCGTGTGATGAAAATGCTGACATTGTGTCTGAATCCCACAGAAATGTCTCTAAAAGCAGAGGTACAGTATTCTGCCCCCTGGTCATTAGATAACCGCTCTCACTGATCCAGGACCACTTTATTTATTTTTATTATTTGTTTAACTGAGTTAAATTAAAAAACAATGTTTTATTTCACTAAATGATAATTTTGCAAATTTATCCTTATTATAACTTGTTTCAGTCCCCAGTTATTTGGATTATTATCTGGAGTTTTTGCTTTTGTTTACTGGACAGGAAGGATCATTCTGCAGACACGTGTGAATGTTTCATATTATTAAAATCAGGAGCATTAAACTGAACTGACCTGGTTCATTTTCACAGGGCACAACCTGCTTCCTGCAGTCGTGCAGCAGTCTGGGTCCAAGCATGACCCAGTTTAAAACGCGGTACAAACTCTGGTTTTAACCAGAAGGGCTTTAATATTCAGGTGTTCACACAAAAGATTTTTATATTTATTATGTAATTTATTTAGTTTCTGTCTCGTGTTAAATAAATAAAGTAGATCAGTTTTATACGTTCAGTGCGACTGATGCGATGAAGACGTCGTAGCTTTAGATAAACTCATGAATCATCCGACTTCCTTCTCAGACATGATGGTTTTATTATTTTCCTATAAAAAAGTTCATTTATTTATCTTTCGTTTGTTTGTTTGCCAGTACGTGTGTGTTGCCCGCATGTTGGAAATAAAGCAAAGCAGCAGTATAGTTAAATCCAGGAAACAGTTTACATGTAGGACTGCAAGGATAAAGTTTTTTTTATAATAATGCTAAATATTTTTTTTATTACTGCTATTATCATGGTTATCATTGTTTTTACTCAGTTAAATGTCTGCTGAGGAACAAAGAGGGTAATAACGTTTAGAAGGGATCTTGTTCTGCCCACCTATAGAGCCAACATGGTGCATGAACGTGCATCAACTTCTCTCTTTTTTAAGATTTCACACATTGAAATTTTTGTTTCTGGTCAAAATCAAATTCAGGTCATCGATCCCCAGCATTAAAATCCCAGACGTTTCCTTGACAACCACACGACACCTCAGAAACATCATTAACGTCATTATGGTGAAGTTTCTTCATCATCCTTCCAGCCATCCTCATCATCGTGCTGTAAACTTGGAGCTGCTGCTGCTCCAGGTTCCTATGCAGAAGCCGTAAAATTATCCTGTTTATCATGGAAAATGTTGTATCTTATGCTGGATGAGGAGCGCGAGCAGAAGCCTGACATTTGGAGGAATAGATTTGAAATTGAGATGCAGATTTATGCATTGTCTTTAAAAGTCTTTCCTCTTGTAAAACACTTTCTTTGCTTTGGAAATGTCTCCCCTCTCTGCTCTCTGACACAGTTGTTGGTCTCTGCAGCGTTCCTCGCCGTTTCATGGGCTCGGAGCACAGAAGCCTCTCTAAACTGCGGTAATAATGTCAAGTTGAACCTTTTAAACTTTGCACAGGGAAATCCATGCTGATATCAAACAGAGCAGAGATGATTGCAAGCAGCCATCTGGCTGCGGTAACCCAGGAACGTGTCGTACCTTCATGTGACACAGAAACGTCGCTGCAGCCGCTTCCTGGTCCTCGTGTCGCGTCTCACCGACCGTCTGCTGCCTGACCCGCCACGCTCGCCCCATTCCCCACAAGCCGATTTCTGCCCGACATGTTTAGCCACAGACCTGCCTTCTGCTAAACAAGTCAATAATCACACACACACAGTCACTTTATTCCCCAGATTTAGGAAATCTGCCTAATTATAAATGAGCTTTCTCCTGAAAGAAAAGCCAGATTTCCAAAGGAAGGCTCAGACTGGAGGAAGCAGCAGGTTACTGGATCCCAGTAACACCAGTAACACCAGTGCATCCCACTGGGCTGGACCTCAGGGTCCCACCGCTGACTGGAACGGAGCTGAACAAGTTATTAAAGCTCAGGAGAAAAATGTTTTCAGTGAGAATAAAACCAGAAAATGTTGAGCTAAATGCAGTTTGTGGCACATTTTCAGGTTCAAGACATTTTAAAGTGTTTAAAACATTTAAAGCATAAAAGATAGAAAAATATTAATAGAACTCAACTTTCTCCTCCTTTTACCCACAAACAAGACGGTTCAGGTTTGCTTCCCCGATTCTTTACCGAGATTCATGAGACGCACTGACAAGTTGTTCCATGTTCCAGTGTTAGAGCTGCACCTGAAAGGCTTAAAATGCGTCTCCTGCTCCTTTTCATCTGCATTTCTTTTACACCCATTTTATCCAAACTTAGATAAACAAGCAAATACAGGGAATGAATCATTGAATATTTATATACTAACAACACTTAAAGACACACTCCGTAACATTTCCACCTGCAAACTCTGCATTCATGTCGTCTGCTTCTTATTTTCTATGAGGCACATTTGTGGAGCCGTGCAGACGCTGCACCGCGTTCCACTTCACGCAGCACGGCGATGGCTAGCTTCTGGACAACAACTCTTGTGATTGGTGGATTCAGCTAAAGGTTAGAGAAAGACGCTATCTGAGAAAGAGAAGGAAGGAAAGAGAGAGAGAGATCAAACAGAACGTAGGATGCACGATCGGATTGGCCGATGCTAGGGGAGATCTCAGAGAAGAGACGGGACGGAGACGTGGTCTCTGGTCTATGATGGGATGCCTGGAGTCGTTCAGCGGGAACCTTTCAGTAACTTTGTCCTCTTGTCTGATTGGACGTTGGGACGGAGGTGAAGCGGCAGCTCCAGAAACCCGATGCTACAGCTGCCCTCCAATGCAGAGTCCAGGGCAGTGGGGCAAGAAATAAACAGATTTGAGAAAGCAATCACCCTCCCCCTCCCCCCCCGGAGCTGATTTGCATCTGATCCCCAGATCATGTTTTATTTATCAGTAATCACAACCAATCAGGGAAGAAATTAATCAATGAAGGCGCGAGGCAGGAGTGATATCCGCCATCTGGGGGTTGTGCTGATCCCTCCGCCCCCCGCACCACACACACACACACAAACACACACACAGACACACACACACACGGCCATGTACAACAAATACACATGTGTATACGCACAAACACACACACAGAAAATGTGGACGTGATGTGAGAAAAACACACATTCACACATGCATGGACACACAGAGGACAAGAGTGATGCCGACCAGCACACACACACACACACACGCACACACGCACACACGCTCCTCTGGCTTGTCATAGGCCCATATTTAGGTGAGTGATATTTTTCTCTTCCCCTACCAATGAGCTGCGGGCGGGTCCATATGGCCCGGATCAAAGGTGTTGCTGGGTGCATGCTTCTGCTTTATTGCCAGCCGCTGCTGTTAATTAGGAAACAAGATCACAGGCAGTATTAAAATCCAATTAAATTGATATGAACAGATTGCCAAGTGATGTTCGCTAATGTATAATTGAGCACCATGCAAATTTCTCTGGCTGCCTTTTGTTTCTCTGCCTGCGTCTCGCCGGCCGGCCGTGAGCAGCCGAGCCTGAAACTTTCCCGTCGTCACCGGCGGCGAGATTAACAACTTCGTGTTCGTGACGATGCTGGTTGCCATGGCGCTGTCCGGAGGTCTGGGTTTGGACGCGTACGCCCACACCGTGCAGGTGTTTCATGAAGGACGTGTGAAGGAATTCGTCCAGAATTCATGTTCGAGTCGACCTTGTTTTGGGTTCTAAGCTTTTCTCTGATGTCTGGTTTTCCTCTTGCAGGATGATGTGTGTGTTATTTATTGTGTGTGTGTGTGTGCGTATGTGTGTGTGTTTATTCCTCATTTATACTTCCTGTTTGTTCCCATGTGAGTTTGTTTAGTTTTGATTCTTTGTCTTTGTTTGGCAGATCATTGTTTTAGTGGATTTACGGGTTTTACTGGCTGGTTTTCTGTCTTCAGTCACGTTTTCTCTACTTTTCACTTTTCAAACAGATGTGAATGAAGCAGAAAGTCTTTTACTGAACACAAAAACAAAGAATATATCAAAGAAATAAAAAGAAATCAAACAAATTGCACTCCGTCCTCCTCAACTGTGATGCACTGAAAGGATTAGATGAGTAACATGCAGGAGGAGGGGGGGTATTTCTAAATGAATGTAAACCGATAATTATATAGAATTTAATAAATTAACAACAAAAATCAAAAGAATAAATATGAAATAATAAATATACACAACAACACATCGGAATAAAAATTATGTTTGTTAAAAAGTGAAATAAGACAAAAAATAAAATAAAAAATCAAACCTAAGATTTTCTATGAAAAGATAATGATAATAAAGTTTATAACTTCCTTCACATTCAGAGAGATCTGGTCTTCAACAGAAGTCTGAAATGTTTTTTAAAGGGAAAACCATGGAGGAATGAAATGATGTGTGGAAACCTCAGCAGCTGAACCTGATGTATGCGTTTTCAGACATTTTTTGGTCCCCTGAACGCCACACACCCTAAAATTGAGTTCTTTATCACGATACCCCGTCCATCTTCATGCTAAAACAATATATGAGATTTGCTTTAAATAAGAAAGGGTTCCTCTGGGAAAATATTTTTACACGCGGTTAATAACTCCAGATGTTCTACTTTGTCCATAACCAGCCTGAATATCTCACTGAGATCATTAAGGACCAAAACACTGAAGATAAGTGAAACAGTGGAACATTAAAGGAAAAATCATCCCACTTATTTAATCTTCCCACAGATCCTGTAGCAGGAAGGACATGAAGAGGAGCCGCTTTGCTCTGCGGTACGTTACCTGATCATCGCTCCTACGGGACTAAGCCTCATCCCTAAACCTCCCGCTCCAACAGGCCCGGCTTAGTGCTCCCAGTAAAATCCTTCTCTTCTTACCCAGTCTGACCAGTCTCATCACCAATCCTGGGACGGGGAAGCTTATAATCGACTTTTTAATGCTAATCCGTGATGTGTCCCGTCCCGTAACCCGTCTGACCCTCCATGTCAGAGCAGGCTGAAGAATCAGCGCCGCGTCCACATTGTTGGAGGATTTCCCTGAGGCTCTGCTTCCTTTTGTCTGCCGGCTCACCTTCATTCAGGTATTTCTGGGTTTTACACGATGAGCTGGGCCATCGTTCCGGATGTGCAGGGTCCTGCAGAAGCCCACCTTATAACTAACTCATATTGTACATTTCTTTACTTTTAACCAAATCCAACTTTTCCTTTTAATCATTTATTAAAAGTTTCTTAATTATTCACCTGTTTCTGCTGCTTTTCTAGTCATTTTATTATTGATCTGCTTGATGTTCAGAGTTTATATGAACTTTTTATGCAGGTTTTGCATTATTAGTTGTTTATTTTCTGCAGTGTTTTCCTCGTGGGCAGCAATGCCTGCGTGGTCAGACTTTGCGTTTTTATCATGGAAAGCTTTTGGTTGGTTTGACCGATTTTTCCAGGACCTTGTAGATGAACGACATGGTGTCCCAGGCATCACTGACACACCACAATGAGCACTTTGCTGTTTTTGGTTTAATGTAAAAGCGTTTTGGCTCCTCAGAGGTTAGCCAAGGCTCAGAGGCTGAGCAGCTTTTTGGAAAAGCTGCGGACTCATTGGGGGTCTGCTGGAAATCATCTCTGAAGGCCTCACAGAATTCTTGGAGATGTGTTATGGACCTGGACACGCCGCCGGTAGCTGTAATTGGCTTCCAAGGGTTTTAGAGAATTTCCCATAAGTCGTTCTGTAATTTGATTTCCAAAACCCAGAGGGGTCCTTGGAGTGGTTTAAATGGTTTTAGAGCATGTTTTATAAAATGCATAGAGCAGCGAGGAAGGTGGAGGGTCCGCTCAGCCACCGGGGCCTTCAGGGACTCCCGCTCCTCTTCCTCTCATTAAGGCCCCATCATACGTTCTGACTGCTGTCACTTTAATGATCCCAAATCTGCTCCCGCAAACAAACAGTGATTGGAGTCGGCGAGGTCTTCAGCTCCATGCCAGGCCAATTAGGCCACGAGCGGCTGACTTTCAGCTAAGCGACTGCAGCCATGGTCTCCGCTCCCGAGCCGAGCTGTAAGGCTTGGACGTGGATGAAAAACAAGCTTCTCTCTGTCAGATCCCGCCTCGCCAGCGTCTCGGCTGCCGGCCAAGCCCAGACCTTCCCAGAATGTCAGAGCGGCTCCGAGTCAGGCCCAGCGTGCAGAGCAGGAAAAAGAGGAGATGACGGGGATAAAGGGATGGATGAGGAGAAGTGGCTGCAGCTGGTGCCCTTTGTGGCTGTAGTGGAGGGTCCTCGGAGCTCCGGCAGAGAAAGCCCCCGTAATGACATGCTAATGTGCCTGTCGGGAGGGAAAGCAGGAGAGATCGGAAATGCTGCCAGTTCTCTGCTGTAAACGGGCAACATCGCTAAAAACGGGAGGGGGGGCTCACCTCTTTTCTGTGAAAAGTGATAAAAGCTGTGATAAAGCTCAATAAAAAGAGATTTGGAGATATGAAGCGAGCGCATGGAAGAGCTGGGTGGGATGCAGGGGGGAGAGCGGGATAAAGGTGTAATTTTGGGTGGAAGGAGCGTTCAAGGCCTGCTGGGAAATCTGCATCTGGTTTCTGTGGAGATTTATTCCTATGACGAGCCGTCAACGTTAAAACCACTGACAGCTGAAAATCTCCGCTTTCATGATGACAAAGCAACAATCTGCTCAGAGAGCCGGCCTCCACCTAATCAGGAGGATTGTTGCAGGAAAAAGCTCCCGCATTCGGAGCAGCCGCTTGTCAGGGAGGAGATGCCAGGCGGAGAATTCACCGGGTTCAGGAGGTCTGAAAGGTCTGAGAGGTCCTTCATCAGGTCATTTTACAGACACGACTTCAGTCGTTCCTCTGCTTGAAGCCCAGCTAATAAAACTGGTTTAGAGCTGCAAACGTGACATGACTTTCTGGAAAAGAACGACTTTTAATCACTGAGTAACATCTACAGTAAGAAACGAAAGACAGACAAAACTTAGGCCTACCTGTTCTTCTCCGGTATGCAGATGTTCGTAGGAAATTATGTGAAAGTCCAAATAAAAGCACAGAAAAAAGCTCAAGCCTGCGTTTATTCTAGCATCTGTGTTTAAAAACAGATGACAGATCGAAGTTATAAGAGTCATTGTAGAAGGTCTAAAGCAGCGGTTCTCAAACTGTGGGTCGGGACCCACATGTGGGTCGTGAGGTAAATTCAGGGGTCACCAGATAATTATAAAACATATAAAACATATATTTATCAAATAAACGTGGGATTTTTATCATTGCTGTCGAAATTAAACCATCAATGAAGAAATAAAACAATATTTAACACATAAATTCTTTTATAAATGCATAAATACACATTAATCCTTCTTGTTTATGAGGTCAGATTGTTTGGAGGTTCACCCCATGCACGGGATGGATAGTCTTCTACTTCCTTCCAGGTGACCAGTTCTAGCAGGTGTCCTAGAGAAAAAAACATTCAACTATGAAGCTAAAATGTATTTAATCTGACCGTGTTTGAGCACATTTTCCTGTCTGACCTCTGATAGGGCTCTAAGTTGATGAAACTTATTTCATCAGGTCTTTTTCCCTTTTCTGAATACATCATTTAAGTTACTTTAAGAAAAATAATGGATTAAAATAGTTGCTTGAGCTGTAATGCCAGCAGTATCCTTGGTCCACATGTGCACATCGCAGCACATTTCCCATAAAACTGCGACAGAAGAAAATTCACCAGGACAAGCTCTCACGCAAAGAGAGGCCATTAATTGCTTCTAATTTCTGCCACTGATTATTCATTAACACACATGGATCAGCATTTAATTCACACTGTAAGTGCTGTTTGCTGCTTTGGAGGACACACGGCTGCTGTTTAAGAAACAAGTAAATTAGCATTGCATGTACTTGCTTTTACAAAATTATTGCGTTTAATTAAAAGATTCATAACTTTTCCCCAGACAGTTACTGCCTCCCACCCCTCTGCTGCTTTTTTACCCATGAATAATTATGATAATACTGTTATTAATATTATATTTCTCTTCCCAAGCATCTTACAAAATACTTTTAATGAGATATCTTCTAAATATAATAGAAATATTAATAAAAGATGCAACGTGAAGAAAAAAAGTCATTAATTAAAATCAATTTCCCTATCATTACTTAAGATTTGGCAGGAGGAGACGATGCAACAAATCATGGTTTAAACCATGGATCAGAACTAAGACGAACATACAATCAAACTTAAATCATTACCGCTAGATTCAGTCTGAACCAGTAGCAGCAAAATAAAAGGATTAATTAGGTCAATAAGTTCTCTGATCGTTGGAGGTGAAGAGCCGTCCTTCATCTATGTGTTCGGCTGGATTCAGGCTCATCTGTCTGACTGCTTCCAGCACGCCGAGTGGACCATGGAGTACCACAGGGATCCCTGCTGGGGCCACTTCTTCTCAGCTCAAACAGGAGTGCTCTTCCATCTGTATGCGATGCTGCAGAAATCTTGCTGTGTGCTGATGACACTGCTCTGTTTATGCACGCTAAAGACCCGAATCGAGTCGCGGCTGAGCTGACGTGAACCATGCAAGAGGTTTCAAAGTGGCTGAGTAGCTCATGCCTTAACCTAAACCCGGACAAACTGTCACAGTAAGATGCAGCTGAAGGCATTTCCAGCAGCCGTGACGCCCTCTGGCTGCCGTTTCCCTCCGACCTCTGCGGTGCTCCATCTCACACCGGCAGCGTGTGAGACGCAGGGCAAGGGAAAATGATAAGATCGTGTGTGATGTCGTCATTTAGGCGACAATATAAATAATAGCCTGAGGTTCATTTCCTGGATCCATCTGTATGAGCTCAGAGCTGCAACCAGGAGAAAGTCCTCCAGCCTGGTGAATTATTCTGTCAGCATGTTTACATGTTTTTTTGTTGACATGTATTACTTTGTTGTAACTTGCAATGACATCATCTTTATATGGTTGAGCTGATTTTCTGTCTGAACCAGCCTCCGGTGGAAATGGGCCAAAAGTTGCCGGAGGATGGGTCTCCAGGACTGGACCCTGATGTCTCCTGAAACTTTATAAAGACATTTTACAGGCATACCAGGAAATGAAAGTCTTCAGAAGCTTTGATGAATGGCATGCATGGATTTATTCTGCAGAGAAAAACAAAAATAAACTCAAACTTCCATGAAAACATGACGGGTGCAAACCTGTATATGTTTTAAATGAGCGTGATCAGTGCTCATCGTCTTAGTGGTGCTTCATTTCTCAGGCTGTCTGCTGTTGACCTGCAGCTCACAAACACTTTCATCCGGCACAATGAGGAGCATATTCAGCTCTAATCATGTGTGTTATCCACCATAAGAGCATAAAAAGGTTCCAGCTTGGATAGAAGAACAGAGAGGAATGCTGGGCAGGAAACGGAGGGGTGTTCGGGTGTCTCTGTGCATCTGTGTGCGTCCTAAATATGGCGGATGAGTGTAAGGTGTGGGCGTCTATGAGCACCTAATTGGCCCAGATATCACAGAATGAAATATTCATGCGGAGGCTCTGAAAAGGGAAAGTGTGTAATGATGAAGTTGGACTGTTTTATCTGCCGTGCACCCCACTGACACACTTACAGCTCGCCACACGACACCTCCCACACACAGCCACGCACACACATAAACCTGTGATCTGGGCTGTATACAAGTCAGGAGTACACTCCATATGACAGATAAACAAGCCGCTGCACAGCCCGGCCGTAATGAGTTTAAAGAGGATCTTAACAGTGTGCTTATGAAATGTTTATTGTTGCACTTGTTAAACTGTTTCCTGAAAGACACAGATTGGAATTAATAAGGCTTTTTTCCTGCATGAAGACGAGGCGTCTCTTAAATATAGCAGCTGAGAAAAGCCAGGAAACCTGAGCATCGATCAGCTGAGCATGGCGAGGTGCGGCGGGAAGAAGCTGCTCATGCCATGACTGGCTGCCGTCTGATTGGCTGGGTGTATAAACGGACAGATGCAGAGTTTAGCATCTTTAAAAAAAGGATCCCGGTGCAGGATGCCAGTGTTTGTGTCCTTTTCTCATCATATTGTAACTGAGTTTCTTGGGGGGTTTGTCTAACTTATTATTGGATAATAAAATAATAAATGAGGATGAGACAACAGCTTTCCCAAAGCACAGTCTTTTCATTTAAATCTCCCGTGCGACATAATTGTCAACTTTAAAACAAAAAAGATATGATGGTCGGTCACAATATCATGATGTACTGGGATTTCTCCTGGTGTTTGTTTCTCCTCCGGTTCGTCTTATTTTGGAAGGGCTTGTTTATGTCCTGTTTTGATGGTTCCTGTTTCTGATGACACCACCTGCACCTGCTCTTGTGTTTAGTTCCCTCAGTCTGCCTCCTACTGTTTGTTGCTCACCTCTTTAAGTCTTGCGTTGCTGCTTTAGTTGTTCCTTTAGTTCCAGTAGGAAGAACAAAACCAAAATGACAATATTGTTCGCCAAGTCAGAGCAACAAAACGGGTTTAACAGCTGTGCCACGTGCATGAGATTTATCACAATAAGTAAAATATGTAGTTAGATCAATATAAAGTCATTTAAAGTAAGAGAAAATATGTGTTTTCTGTCCAGGGATTGGACTAAGATACAGTTTAAATAGTAAGGTTCAAACAGGAAGTAACAGGAGGATCTACAAAATAAGATACACTCGTGTAAGACCTAGGTCTAGAAGGGTCATCTGATAAACTGAACTGGTTCCAGATACCAGGAACTGATATCAGTCAGAGATTGCATCTTTCCTGTATAACGTAGGAGGATCTATAACGTTGCACAGATCCAGGAATGTAGAGCTGAACGGTGTGGGAACTCTCAGAGAACGTCTCAGAGCTCCGTGGATGAAGCTCAGAACATACCAGCTCTCTGGAAGTCCCATTCAGACTGTTTCAGTTTATAAAGTTTCTCCTGCTCTTGGCCTCTGCATATCCTTCCAGCTCCCTGCAGCTTCCCATGCTGGCTTTACTTCTGCTGCACGCTGCTGATGGAGAGGAAATGTGAGGTTTGGTATTCAACCAGCTAACATGTGACTGAGCAAGGCAGGGATTTAACCACCCACGCCTCGGTAAAGAAGTCTTCATTTTCATCTCTAAGGAGCTGGGCGGGTGGGGTAATGATTGAGTTCACATCCAGCCGCTGAGATTTGAAACGGCCATGAAAGCCGGCTTGTTGGTATCAGAAAATGATTTTTGAAAAATCCGTCACACCTGGATTTAGCTGGGAGGCGGAGTTTTCTGGCTGAAAGCTGTCAATCAAAGAGTTTGCATGGCTGGAGCTTTTTAGACAGTAAAACCACCAGGCTGAAAACCAGCATGTGAACTCCTTCAGTCTGGTCTCAGGTTAACCCCATAAATACAAGATCATCAAGATGTTTACCTTTAATGACTTTTCTTTCAGAAAATGTTACAAACAGCCTAAAATTCAGTCGTTTCAACAAAATTCTACACATTTCCATGTTTGCGGATACATATCCGACTGACCATTACTTGTTTGAGATCAGGAAATCACTTTTGCATGTGTCTGTTTCCATGATAGGATTTCACCGTAGCAGGAACTTTTTACGTTTTCCATGAAGCCAAATGTCCCAGACTACATGTTGCGGTAACTCTGAGCCCTGAAGTGTCATAGAGATGAAACCAGTCATCCTCCTGCCTTTATATTTAAAATGAGGAATATTTCAAATGAAGAATAACATATTCACAGAAGTAACTGTAATCCTTTTATTTTCTGTCTTTAGCTTTTTATATTTTGGCTAAATATGTCATTTTTTTTACTTATGTTTATTTAAAGACAGAAAATAAAAGGATTACAGTTACTTCTGTGAATATTTTACAGATAATATTTCTACGTTCTTCATCCTGCAGACCAGATCTGGATCCTCTTGCGTCCGGGTTTGGCCCCTTTGCCGTAGGTTTGACACCCCTGCTCTAAACCCTCCTCCTCTTATTCCTGGATGGGCTGCAGAGCTTCTTCAGACCTCCTTCCACCCAGCGAACCTCTGGAAGCAGCTCACACACAGATTTCCCCCTCAGACGGAGGCGCTGAAGCCTTGGCACGGAGCAGCCGGGGCCCTGGCAGCGCTCGTCCTAATGAGTGGCAGCTCCGAGTCCCGCTGCTGCTGCATGGGCGAGAGAGCTGCAGGAAAACTGGGGGAGCACATAGAGAGAGAGAAAAGCCTTATTGAGAGGAGTGGATTGTGGGATTGGCATGCGGGATGTTTGTGCTCGGTGTTGGCTGGCCGGAGCATTCGCAGCCTCCCTGAAGTGGCGCTGAACAGAGAAATGGAAGAAAGTAACCACAGAGGGGGTTTTGCCCTTTGTATGGACAATTAATTACAACCCATTTGTTTCCTGCTTCCACATTCTGTTTGTGTCCCTGTTCTGCAGCAGAGCTGCTAGCGGCCAAACTGGAGGCGTCCCATCCAAACCACAGAGCTGCTGAATGGAGGCAGAAAGACACCCCCCCCCAAAAAAAAGAAGCGTATCAGGAAACAATGTCTCACTGAGATGTCTGGTTATAAAAGATGCTGTGGGAAAAATGTGAACAAAACAAGAAGAATACGTCTTTATTAGACACTTCCCTGCATATTCAGACACTTTCAGGTGCAGCTCGTCCGTCCTGCTCCAGCAGACCGACCACACATCACCTTTTCTCCTCATTCTGATGCCTGAAGTCGTCCTCGCCACGTCTCCCGGAGCAGACGCTGCAGGGAAGGAGCACTTTTATCATTAACAGCTACCAGCAGCAAAGTTTGAAGATTCTCCTTCAGTATGGTTTTATCCTCATTAAGCAGCCGTTTCAGTTGGAGTTGTTCCAGCCGCCGTTCACAGAGATCATGTTGCTGCGTGGGAGACGTGATGTCTGAGATACAGATGCTTTTATACTCCGCTAACATCCGGAGACCTGAGTCCAGAGTTACGCCGAGGTTCCTGCAGAAGTTCCTGACTGGAGGTTCCTGACTGGAGAATTGGACCATCTTTGGCAGAAATCTGAACAAAGTGTACAGGTAACCTGAGTCTAAACACCTGAACCAGACATCATGGAGTTTTACAGAAAGATACAGCAGGATGTCATCAGCATAGAAATGACCACAGACGTCATTAAAACAGCCTGAAATGTGCCGCTGAGGAAGCAGAAATGAAAAAAAGGCCAAGGAACAGACCCGGTATGTCAGGGACGAGGAAGAGGACCGGCATTAAGCTGCAGCCACAGAAAGATCCGACTTTTACAGGCTTTTGGAGAAGTTTGGTGAGGTTAAAGCTCCTAACTCATCCCAGTCACAGCGAGGTCTGAGTACCAGCTGCTCCTAAAGCTCTGGAAAAAGCTTCTGATGTGTTTGCTTCCTCTGAGATGATTCAGCCTCGTCACGTGTCCACTGAGGAAGACCATCCTTCCCAGTTTGTCATCGGGATGAAAGCAGCAGGATGAAGGCTTCCTTCTCTCTGAGGATCAGACGTGAGGACAGCTCCATGATGGACCAGGATTTCAGCACGTTTCCACCAACACAGCAGTGATGTGAACTCCCAGCGGGCCTGAGAGGAACATCGGAGGAAGAAGCAGAAACCCGACGCTGGGATTTGAATAATTCTTCATCACAGGCTGGCGCTGCATGATGAGGAAGAGAGGATGGCACATGGGATAAAGGAGAAAAAGAAGATGAGTGAAGGGAGCTGGTGTTTCTGTCAGATCACCGCTGCATCACAGATCAGGCCTGGAAGACGTAACCTGTCAAATCTCTCCTGTATCATCATATTTATTTATGAATTTACTTCTTTTTATTCCTCTGACTATTCATTTTCCTTGTCTGACAATGAGTTGGGATTTTCTCAGAGTGAACATGTGCAAATATAAAAAAAAGTTTTTGATTCATCAACCCCCAGACTCTATCTTATATCATCTCCAGTTCCTCTGGACCAGGAGTGTGTAACGCTGATGGATGGCTTACCCTTTAGGTCAGGGGTCTGCAGCCTGCAGTGGCTCATGGGACCTTCCACAAAGGCTAAATAAAGAACCAACTATAGGTCTTAAATATAGATATTGTGACTGTGTTTTCCATTAAATAATCGCATTGAATTCAGACACTAAAAGTACCAGTAATATGCTTTTAGATCTGTTTTTTCTATCATTACTTTGGAAACTATGGCTTTTTTAAAAGAAAAGAAATTCTACAAATATCTTCAACCCACAGAGGATAACACTCTTTTAGCAAAGTTTAGATTTTCTTCATTTTAGAATAAGAAAAAAATCTAAGTTTATTTTGAAACTAGAAAAAAATAGAAAAATAAAATCGACTTGTGGTTCGACAAAAATGACAAAGTTCCCATTGTAGTTATTCATCAGAGTTATCTTTTTTCAATTGTAACATTTGCACTTATAAACAAGTTTTATTTATCTGCACGGAGGGTAAAATGAGCTCTTGGGATTGTTAAGGTCACAGCTCTGGGTGTTGTACGGAAGTTTTCAATCAGGAGGTTTCCATCCAGCCCAACATGCAGTGTTTATTCAGTGACTCTATCTGGTAAATCCAGCATGATGAACCATGATAAAAATTTTTTATCACATCTTCTTCGTAAAAAAGGAAAAGGTATGAAGCACCAGATGGGAACAGCAGAGGGTCTAAAAGAGATCCTGGTGGGACTCCACAACAAACAGACCCTTTTTTTAGACCTGAAAGGATGATGAAGCCACTTCCTGTCCAACTTTTCACCAACCAGAGAGCTTCCATCAACGGAAACGTCCAATCAGGAGCAGCCAGAGATCAACGAATGAGCAGAAAAGTTTCAAAATGAAGGTCGTCCATGGCTGGAATGAAGCGGGTTTAGTGAGAAAAGGAGCGAAAAAGTGTTTTGTGTTTCACATTAGAGGCGTCCCACAGGGATGCACTCGGCCCACTGCTTTTTCTCGTGTGAATATATTCCTCATGGTGTGATGCATCAGTGA